>JACCIZ010000295.1:0-168813 GCA_025506415.1 Flaveria robusta
GGGAGAAATAAACTTTTTCCTTGGATTACAAGTGAAACAGTCTGTAGATGGAATTTTTATTAATCAAGAGAAATTTGTTGGGACAAGCTCTTGAAAAAGTTTAAGCTGCAAGATTGTCAATCAATTAGAACTCCAACTGACGTTAACATCAAGATTGATCCTGATCCGAAAAGAAAATCATTGGCCAAACTCTATAAGATCTATGATTGATCTTTGATGTATCTTACTGCATCTAGACCTGATATCATATATGTTGTTGTGTCTGTGCCAGGTATCAATCAGACCCGAAGGAATCTCATCTTATCGCTGTCAAACGCATATTCAGATATCTCACAGGAAAACCGGCTCTAGGGTTATGGTATCCTTATGAAGGAAACTTTGAGTTACATGGATATACTGATAGTGATTATGGGGGATGTTGCCAATATCGTAAATCTACAACAGGTGGTTGTTAGTTTTTGGGTCCCAGATTAGTCTCATGGCAGTGTAAGAAATAAACAAATGTCTTAGTCTCAACTGCAGAAGCTGAGTACATAGCTGCATCAGCAGGATGTTCTCAAATCCTTTGGTTACAAAACCAACTGCGGATTACGGGTTCAATTTTCTTAAATCCCTATTTACATTGATAACACTGCTGCTATGTTTATAAACTGCTAATCCTGTCCAACATTCAAAACAAAGCATATCAAAATTCAATATCATTTTCTCAGAGATAACTCTGAATAAGGTTTAATCATTTTGATTCAAATATCAAAAGAAAAACAATTGGCTGACCTATTTACAAAAGCCTTTTTACCAGGAAGGTTTGAGTATTTGGTTGAGTCTATTGGTCTTATTAACCATATTGAAAACTGATTTTGATTTATCAAAATGAAAAAACCCTCCCTTCTTTAATAGAAAATTAATAGAGAAACTATCAAAGTTGACTGCTTGATTGTATATATGTGTCTGTGTGTTAAAAGAAAAGCAAATACAAACTAAATATTACAAAATCAAAATAGAAAAATATAAAATGAAAATACAAAAATATAGTTTAGTTGTTCATTTCTTATTCTAGGATTAAATATGCTATTGCAATATGTGAGAAATGATAGTTCATTAGTTTTAATCAGTTGCATACTTCACTCGTTAATAAAGTCTGACATGATCAATATGATGCAGGTAAACTCAAGCAATTATACTGAAAAAGTAGATTCTTGTGATTTAACTAAATCATTATGCATTTGTGTGTATCCGTCTTAGTACTAATGAGTGGTTTGACCTATCTGATTGTTTGCTTGTCAAGTTACAACCTCACACCTGGTGGTGATATGAATAACCATGAGATCTGTTTACCGCATCTGTTCACTTCTCTGTTATAAGTCATCATAGACCTGAAGTGACGAGATATCCTCTGTTGTAAGTCATTACAGACCTAGATATTCTCACCTGATGCAAAAGATGCCAATGTGCACAATTCTTTCAAAAGTCCATATGGATGTCCTATGATTCTTTATGAATCATCTCTATCTATTTCTTTATGAAACGGATTCTGAGATTACCTAATGGTTCGTCTATGGTTGTCTTGGATATTATCAAATGGTTTTACCATGATGATTCTCTCATTGACCTAAACATGAGATCTGGTTATGCATATATGTCAGGTTTTTAAGTTGAGTAAAAGTGCTTGCTTGCTTCCTTGATGAGGGTCGGACTCTCTAAGTCTAAGTGTGGGTTACATAATGTCATATATAATCAAACCTTAATCAATCCAAGAATTGAAAAAGTAAGTGTGCTGATACTTTTGCCAAAGTGTTCATTGTCTGTCCTTAGATCTAGTGTCTCCTCTGCTGCGGGAATGCTGACCTGGAACACACCTGATCAGGATTTATCACTGTCTATGATTATCCACAATTTTTTTTGGTTAATGTGCTGATTGTTAACTGATATGATCTCACTGCAGGCATGTGATTCATTCAGTACATAGTAGAGTTTTATTCTGCTTTATTTTGATTTTTGTATGATTTTCTGTGTGCAGGCATGTTGATAATGACTGGTTTGTCTTTCTTTTCATCAATCAAATAAACTTCTAAGTTTGTGAACTTAAAAGTTTAGGGGGAGTAAAGATTGAAAAAGAAAATCAAAATAAATGTTTGGATGAAAAGGATGATGCTAAAAGTTTACAAGTATGTGTGTGATATGATTCAAAAATGAACCTGAAAAGATTTTAAATTAAGTTGAAATGTGAAAAAGCTTCTTGCAATAAAAATAAAGAATTGAGATTATTTGTAATTTTTGAAAAATTTAAAATTTTGAGACTAAAATGACGGGAAATTATTTAAGAAATAAAAGTAAAAGTTTGAGTGAGAAAATAGAGTCAAAAAGTCAAACTTTGACTAAGGATTGACAATTTCATGAAGAACAATGACAATTTTCAAAATTAGAGTTTGGATGAATTTGGTGAGAAATTCTAAGTGTTAGACATATGAAAAGGTCCTCATACGCCTGAACAGGTCAAAAGTCCATTTTAGGAGTATGATGATATTTCTAAAATTTGTTCAAGTTGGGCTTTTTGATTCCAGCTCATGCACCTAAACATTGTCGTAAGCCTGAAAAAATTGGTTAAGTTTTGGGCGTTTCATCTAAGCTCATGCGCTTGAACAGTACCAGACTTTCCATGTTGAAATATTCCAAGTGTAAATGCTCTTAAAGTCCATGCGTCTAAACAGTTCTCATACGAACTGAGGGTTCATGAAATTATCCAAGTGTTAGGCGTTTCAGGCTAGGTCATGCGCCTGAACAATGCCAATGCGCCTAAATCCTTTCTGATAAAATTTGACCAAGTGAGTTCATGCGTCTAGGTTTCATGCATCTCAACAGGAGTCATACGCCTGTACAGTTGTCATGCGCCTAAGTCTCATGCGTCTCAACAGTGGTCATGCGCCTTCACAGTGGTCATGCGCCTAAGAGTTTTTCACACTTATATAAATTCTACACTTGACAGAATTCATTTCTCTCATTCATTCACTAGTCAATACTCTCTGTTCTTATTCAATCTCATCAGACGATTATCATTTTCATATTGTTTAGTGTGATTTCATGAAATCTTTGTGATTTTTAGGTATAATCTCTGATTCCAAACATCATGTTAAGTGCAAATCATCAAACCACAGAACATTAAACACATAATTGATTGGGCGTATGAACGCTATTCGGGCATTCAAACCCTAAGGGTTGAAAGAAATTTGAAATTTTCAGCTTAAATGTGTTAAAATGTTCAAATTGAATCTGAATTTGTTGATAAAACATGTTTTCGACCAGACTGACATCATCAATACTCAATTTCATCATAAAATTTCTTGATGATCATTGTGTTCATCAGTCAAATATAATAATAAAAATTAAAACTGAAATGAATCGACAATTTGAAGTTTTCAATAAATTTCAATGTTAATCATCAAAAATTCTCTTAATTTTTACAAATCTAAAAGAAACAAATTACTTAGTGATTATAAATTTTTAAAACTTGAATTTGTATATAACAGTAAGTGTTCAAACACTTAAAAAATTTTGAATAAAATTGATCAAGTTTAAAATTTAAAATCTATTAAGTAATTCAAAATCAATTACTGTGCATAATTTGTCATATGTTACTTGGTTTTAATCTCAAAATAATAATTGATTTTATATCCAATACATTTGAGTAATTGAGTGTATAAAATACTTAGAAATATTTCTACGTGTTATTGGATAAAAAATTGATAAATCATTGTCAGATTTACATTAATGTATTATAGTCATTCTTATATTTGTTTCTTTGTAAATGACAGATGGCTGAACTCAAATTTGAACCAAAGCATAACGTAGTAGCTTTTCCTAATGAAGATGCTAGAGATTTAGCTGGTTATGAAGAGATGATCAGATTTCTTTTCCAACATTGTATGTCAAAGAGAAGTGCTGGATGGCATTCATTTTCAGTTGATATAGCTTCTCCTATAGTTGCATTGGCCACCAATAGAAGATTCAATAAGGCAAAATGGATCATGAATGGATTCATTTTCAACTTGGAGAAAGGAAAAAGAAACAAATACTTGATGTATCCAAGGTTCTTGCATATGATTATCAATGATGAACACCCAGACTTTCATGTCTATGGGGTAAATGGTGAAAGATTAGATCTTGAACACATGACTGAGAATGTGAATAAAAGATTGGCTGTAGTTACTGGAGCCCAGAACATTCCAATGTTTGATTATATGAGGGATGTAGCTAGGGATGAAGTGGATATCAATCAAGATCACTTTAATTTGATTGAAGATGAACCAACTGATCTTAATGATTTGATTGAAGATGTTATCCAAAAAGTGATTCAGGAAGAAGAAGAAGATGATGATGATGAAGATGAGCATGATGATAATGAAAGCTCATCAAGTAGTGATGATAATGATGATAATGATGATCCTGATGCTAATGTTGGAGGAAATGTTGATGAATCTAACCAAGAGGTTGATAGTGAGAGAAACTGTATCTGAGAATAGAGATGAAAATGTTAGAAATGATGAAATTGAAGCTGAAGTAGATGATCAAGCAGGAGATGATGAGGATGATGTTGATATTGATGTGAATGAAAATGTTAAAGAAAGTTTGAAACAAAATCAGTCATTTGATTTTGATTACATCGATGCAATCTTATCAGAACCTGTTATACAGAATGTTCCTTCTGAAAAAGAACAGATTATGATTGTAGATGAAATATGATGAAACAAATAAAGATGCATGTGTGCAAACTGAAGATGATAGTGATGAAGTATTAATTGATGATTTGAAATTCAAGAATGCTGAATAAGAAGGACTTATAAAGAATTACAAAAAGAAAATGCTTTGTTGAAAGCTGAGGCTGAAAAGAAGATTTGATGATGACTGAACTTGAAGAGAAAGTACAAAGATTAAATGAAGAAGTTGAAAAGTTGAAAGAGAGTTTAAAAAAAAGGAGACAGAATCAGAATCCCAAGTGGAGATAATAGAAAAGATATCTAAAATGGATAAAGGAAAAAGAAAGATTGATGAAGTTGAAATAGAATCACTCTACTCACCATCAAAGATTCAGAAAACTGTCGATAAATCAGTGCATTTTGATGAATGAGATGTGCAGAAACAAATTGAAGCTTTAGATGACATTGATTCAGAATCTACTGATAATTGGTATAATGAAGTACTTGAAGATGAATGTATGTGAGATTGCAGATTCCCTAATTCAAAACATTCAAGAAATATTCCAATTGATTTTGAAGACATATATAACTATCTTGTGAAAATAAGTATAATCATGTGTTTTTGGATGGATTAACTGTGTCTCAAATAAATGAAGAATATGAGAGTGTATGTTAGCAGAATCATCAGCTCCGGTGGATCCAAATGAAATTTGTTTAGAACATGGAGAATGGACACCGATGAGTGAAAGCATTAATGTTGATGATACTCCCGTTTCTGAATTGTACCATCCTAACATTGATGATATGAGCATACCAGCTTTAAGGATGTGGTTGCAATCAAGAAATATCCAAGAAGAGACTAAACGGATTACAAGGTGCTTCATTGAGAAACTTCGTAAGAAGTTTTCAAGAAACTGAGAAACAAAACAACAAGATGATTGTGCTTGATACTGATAATCCACAATACTTGAGATTACTAAAAGATCAAGAATTTTGAAGCCTCAAGAGATTAAGTCCATGGAGTTAGTGAAGAAAAGTCATGAACAAAGACAAGAATTGATGAAGATGTTCTCTGAGAAGGAGAAGCAAGCTTACAAAGTATCCATTGATCAAAAACAATTATGGAATAAAGCTAGATCAGCTGGGGACATAATGAGAAATGTGCTGCAAACAGACAATCAATTTCAGAGCTCTTAAATGCCATGATTGTGCCTGACAATACAAAAGAAGTAATTTTTGCTTGGAAGTATGATGAAGTGTTTGATGCATTTTTGATAAAGAGAGTGAATGCTATTTGTGATGTTTATCATTTTTACTCTAGTATCATTGCATTACCTGTTCAAGACTTAAAAGAATTACACAAGTTACCTCTGATTAATCCTTCTAAGGCATCAAGAGGAGAGAACTTTGTGAAACTACTGGATCATGGTATCTCAAGAATGACATCTTTTCTTAAAACACGTTGTGATCAAGAAGACAAGATGTATTTTCAATCATTAAAGAAAAAGAAGAAAGGAGAATCAAGCTCAACTGATGAAGAAAGTTATTTGAAAGCTTATGGTGATAAGTACTTTGATAAAGTTACAAATCCAGGATTAAAAGTGATTGATGGTACTCAAACTTCCAAACCAATCCTAAGATGGTTTTATGATTCTGAAACATTTCAATTGATGCTGGTAAGAAGTGAAGATGAATGGGATAAAGAAATGATAAGTCTTTTTGGAGTGTTTGAATTGAAATTATTGTATCCAAGCTACAACTCATTTTTATCAAATCAAAAGTTTGAGAGGGTGTCATCAGAAGCAGCAGAGAATGACAGAAAGTATTTCATGACTATAATCAAGGTGATGAATGCAGCCATGGAGTGTATTTCCTTGAGAAAAGCTCTGGCTTATGCAAATATTGTCAAGAAAGATATACTGAATATAGAGTTCATGAGAATATCAAGTAAAGGAGTATTGGAGATTCATTCAAAAGATTATCAAAATCCAATAGAATTGTATGCAAACATTGACATTGCTGGTTTGTCAAAGGAAACATTGCTGGTAATGGATGCTATGGAGATTAAAACAAATGAATCAAAGCCTGAACAAGGTATTTTGGCAGCAAAGTTCAAGTCTGCAATAAAGAAAGCTTTAAGAGAGCAAGAGATGTATAAAGAGAAACCAATTTCAAGATAAAAGAAGAAACAGAAGATTATTTTGGCTGAAGACAATGCAAATCTTAAGGGGAGTATTGTTGAAGCTCTTGAAGATTAGCATTTAGTCTTTATGTTTGTTTTTGTCATAGTTTAGGGACTTATTTGTAAATATATGTTCCTTATTTTTTATTGTTAGTATAAATAGGATATTATGTATTTTGTGCAGGTAGACTTTGAGAGAGACTTTGAGAATTTCTGTTAGAACTCACTCTCTGTACATTGTATCCAATTGCATTTTGCTATCAATGAAAACTCTATGAATTTTTGAAGTATTTTGTTTTTGTTGATTACTTTGTGCATATAATTGATCATTGCATTACAATATCATCACAGATCGATCCATTGAACCTATCAGTAATTAATTTAAGAAACACACACTGAAAGCTTAATTTTCCAGACTTTTTAAATAGTCAAAAAAGAATTTTTATTTCAAAATAGTACATTATCATAAATAGAAAATAAAATCTATACTTATTAATAAAATAATATATTTAGTGTCACGTCCGTTCTTTTAGGCCTCTATTCTTTTGATTTTCCGCTTAAAAATGTATCTATCCTCATTATTAGTTATAGTTCATTTGAATAAAATTAATTATTGCTATAATTACAAAGGGAGTTTTTTTTTTCCTAAAATAGTGTATATAGAAAATTTATTTATCAAATAGCGTATTTAAGGAAGTGTTTTTTCTCTCACTATAATGCTATTGGTTAAATTTGTTTCACTTTAAAATAATATTATTTAAAAGATTCAAGTACAAAGGTTAATTAATAAAATTGTAAAACTATTTGGTTCATATTTCGTAATTAAAAACAGAAATTTTTCTAAAACTTATTTTTGTTTTTTTAATTCACTCAGACTTATTTTAAATCGTCTTTTCATATAGACAAGTTAATTGTTTTCATTTATAATTTTGTTTCAATTTCACACAAATATAGGCACATTTGTTTTTTTTTATTTTTATTTTAAAATATGTTTTTCGAAAATATTTTTAGTAGCTTAAAAGAGGTAATAATAAAAACTATTTTTTAACAAAAAATGCATTTATAAAAAATGTTTTATATAAATATCATGACGAAACAAAAAAAAAGTTAATGGTTTATTTTTTTTACGAACTATAAATGTAATCCTCAATTACTGAGAGCATGTATATTGCTAATAAACTCCCAACAATAATTAGGGAGAAACGAGTAACGCCGTCTCGTGAGCCACTTGGGACCGACTCGCTAAAGCTCTAACTAAGCTGAGCTCAAACAAGCTTGAACTTATTTTACGACTCATTTAATAAATGGTTTTGAGCCCGAGCTTCATATATCGAGATCAAGCCAGCAGCTTGCAAGACGAACTAGCGTTTACGTATATGATGTTTATTTTATCTTTTATGTATAACATATATAAATGATTATTACTATATATAACTTTATGTTTAAACAGTTATATAATATATATTGTTATTCTAAATAAATTACATAATCATTTAATTTCATAAAAAGATCTTTTCTATATAAAACACATATTTTATAGAGAGACGTAAAAAAATACTGATGAAAGAGTATATATATTTTGTATGAGAAAATATTATTGAAAAGGCTTTAAGAAAACCTTCAAAAAAAGAACTATAAAATATTTTTAAAAATCATGACAAATGCTAATTAGTTTTTATATTATTGAAACTTTATACTTTTACCTTTACTTAAATAACATTATTAAAAACAAAAATACTTTTATCCAATCATATTATGAATGAGAAAAATTAACTTTTCATTAAAAAACCGCTTTGATAAATATTTTTAAAAACACTTATTTTGTTAAATTATTTTTCTACCAATCCTACTTTGAAAAAAAAAACTCATTACAAAAGGCATTTGTGATGATTTCAAAAAAAACTCTAAAATAGATTGCAAGTTATAATTGACTGCTTTTTCCACTAAAAACAAGTTAACTCTATCCCTACCAAACAGGTAATATAATGAATTTTATAAGTTGTATTATATTAAAATTATGAATTGAAATGTGTTGGATTCTTGCTTATTCAAACAAGCAAATAAATGTTTCCTAATTCACTCATCCTATGCAAATAAGAAGAAATCCCATACACGTCTTCTATTCCGAAACAATTTTAAATATTTCATCAAATCAAGGGTCTTAAATAATCAGTTCAGGGTTTCGATTTACCCAAATCATGATATCAACTTTCAAATGGAAAGATGAACCATTTCATATCCTTTTCAATTTACAAGCATATCTTGGTTTCGATTTACCCCAATCACATTATGTTTCAAGTTTAACTTGGCGATCTTTTCACGCCTTAATTGATCTATTTAATATCATTCATACCCCAAGTTTTAAATTACAACAACTCTTTGCAAAGTCTCAATTCAATGCTCATATACACAAATCTCGATTGCAACAGTAGCAATGGTCCGTTATGATTTAAGGATTTCGATTTTGATTTCAAGATAAACTTAGTATTTTGGTTTTTTACATCAATTTGACTGATTTATGTTTTCTTTACGAAAGCATGAAACTATGATTTAGTTTTAATTAATGCAAGCATGAAACTGATTTATGTTTTTGGTCAACAAAAATTTTAAATATTCCTAAATTTTAAGTTGATGATCTCAACAAAAATTTTAAATATCCTAAATTATAACATCTCCGTGATTTGGATGGATTAGATCATGATTTTATCTATATAAGTTTGGATTAGGATTATCTTATCTTTGTGGTGTTTTGTGTTTAAATGTTAACTTAAGAAAAGCTTTGCCAATATTCCTTTTCATTAGTTGTAGGTTGGGATCCCATGAGTGTTAAAAAGGAAGAAATAAAAACTGAAGAAAATGAAGATGAATATGTTGATGATGAAGATTTTGGTAAAAGAGTTTGAAGTCAAAAAATATCTATTTGGTATGATGACCCAATAGAATTATTAAGTATCGGTTACACCTTTAGGTTTCTTATAACTTTACATCTTTAAAAATTATACTTCTGGTGCTTTTTTAAATTTATCAATTATGTATCGAATTACACAAAATATGATGTAGTTGAAATAGTATATATAAGAGATGTGTACTTGTATTGACTCTATAATTAGTTTTTAATTTCAAATCTTATTTGTACTTTTATATAGCCTTGCAAACATATGGTATGTACAAGTGCAGGTGTGATGAATCGGTAATTGATTATACATGTTTTTCTTCAAGAAGAGAAAGATAAACATGATACAAGTAGTCATGTGAAAGTTCATATGCTATAAATATACTCTTTGATTGCGGATTACAATATAAACGTAATTATCAAAGCTTATTTTACACTTAGTTTGTACTAATATGATGTGTTATATAATATTCTGGTGAAGAAAGGAAACTAACATCATGCAATGACTATATTATATATATATGACATTCATTTCGAATATTTTCAACTGTGTTTGATATTGTTTGTATTATATTTTTCAATTCAATGTTATAGTTTTAAATTTTGTGTTCATACAATGTTTTTACATATAGGTTTAAATTTTGAATGGTCTTTACCATAGGGTTGATGTTTCTGTCTATGTCTTTTATGCATTATCATAAAAGTTAACAAAATTTAAGAGATAAACTAAAAATAAATGAAAGTTTGTATATTTATATCTATACTATATAATAAGAATAATTAAATTGACACATAACCTTTTGTTGTACATTCTAAACTTTCTTCCCATCCTCATCACATAGTATTTTCGTCATATCGTGTAACTCAAAGTATTTAAATAATTAACTTCGTTTATTCTTATTTTGATAGTTTCATTCAATTCAGTTAAAAAAAAAAAACAGTTGCTGATTCTATAAATTTTGTTAGAGATATTTTATAATTAAATTTTGTTCAAAGTTGGTTTGTTTTTTAAACAACCAGTGCTAGCACATGGTGAGCTTTATGTTGTATTATCTTGAGTTACAAGAAGACATGAATTATAATTATTAATATTAGACAATGATGGTAAAATTACAAATAGAACATCAAATTTTGTATACAAAGAAATTTTCGAAGGTTTATGGATGTTTTATGTTCAATATAATAAACCTAAAGTTCTTATTAATAAGTTCATTTCATATTATACACTATTTAAACTTATAAGTATTGATATAAAAATCTACTAATATTAGTTGTAGATTATTTTAAAAAATTAAACATAAAAATCGATATACAAAGTATAATACTAATATTACGACTTACAAAGCTTTTTAATCAAAAGCAATTTTTATTGATTGAACCCGTGTATTACACGGATCTTTAGTCTAGTATATATATATATATATATATATATATATATATATATAACAAAACACTGCCTTATTTTCATTCGACTAACTAGCCTATATTTTTCAAGTACAAGTATACAGTGTAAACTTAAAACAAATAATATTTTCTTAATCTTAATAGGCTAACACTAATAGAATGAGATCCGAAACATATCCACACATACATATAAATAACATTGTATATATATTTTTTTATATCATATTATATTTATTATATATATATATATGTTTTTATATAGATAGGTGAATATTAGTCAACTTCAAACAAGCAAACAAAGTGTCGGCGAGCATTTCCTGGAAACTTCCTCTTAAATTCGATTGCAAGACGAAAGCATTTTGGACAAGATAGATGGTGACATGAATAATTGATGTATAACAAAACAGACTATGGTACAACCGTTATTTTATTTTTCCTCTTAAACAATCGCAATTAAAATAAGTTTTTTATTCAATTATTAAGCAGCACTGAAAGTGCCTTGTATAATATTTAACAAACATTTACGTTGTCTTATTTTTTTTATTTTTTATGTCTAATGTATATTATAGAATTATAGCATAGAAAGTATCATCTTACAAGTTAAGTGATTGCCATCACGTATTAGCTATTCAAACGGTAAAACTAAAGATATATTTTATAGAGATGACTTTTTTTTGTTATTTAGTGAATTATTATTTTTTAAAGGCCTACTTTATATATTTATTTTTGCAATTCAGATAGCCAATTTCAATTAATATGTAGAAATAAAGATTACTCGTTTTCATAATTGCATTCATTAAGTAGATCTAGTGATCATTATATTTATATTTTAAATAACTTAATTACCCACAATTTTCTTAATAAACACACCTTGCCAGCTAACAATATTTCAACTTCAATCACCGACCATTTTTAATAGAAATAATAGGTCATTAACGTTTACATGGAGTTGAATTATATTAAATACATAATCAAAAATGTATTTAAAAAATAGTTAAAAGAATTGCTAGATCCCGGATCTCATTTTCTAATTAAACAAGGAATGTAATATATACTTTTCCTTCGATTTTGATTGGTGCAATTTGAGGTAGGTTCTCCCTTCCTCGATCTAGGGTAGCCTTTAACTAGGTTTTATGCCCTCTTGTTTAGACGAGACTGGATGTTGAACTTGCATATTACTACTTAGAACAAATATATTAATATTCATCAGAAGAATAAATACTAAATTGCATCGGATGTAGAAACGAAAAAAAAAAACAAATAAAAATTGTTGTGACAAAATAAATCGAAACAATGAAAATATACTTAAAAAGAAACAATTAAAAGTACACTTAAAAACAATTATTAAACAAATAATATTATTACTAGTCACTAACAAAAAATTAATATGCATGCAAGCATACATACATACATATATATATATATACATATATATACACACATATATATAATATCTAGATTTTTAGACTACACTAAAATGAAAGATTTTAGATTAATATATGATTTTCAAAAATGATTTGAAAAAATGTTTGATTTTTTGTTTTTCATGGGATTTGATGATAGGTGGATGTGTTGGATTTGAGTACGTTTAGAATTTGCCGAAACATCTATTTTGGTGAATGGTAGTTCAACTTTGGAATTTGAGGGTTTGTAGGTTGAGAAAAGACATCTCCTTATCTCTTTTGTTGTTCATTATACCTATGAATGGTTTTACGTACATAGCTATTGGAGATTCTACTTCGATTGTTCTCTTATAGGGATTGATATCAACAAATACAAGATACATTTGTAACATATATTGGATGTTGATTATGTAATATTGGAAATTGGCCGTTATAATATAAAAATTATGATTAGACTTCTCAGTTGTTTTTTCTTGCTTCTATTTAAAGATTAACATTCATACGTCCAATTTATTCTTTGGGGGGTGACTTTCATGAAGTGGAAAGATTTACTTCTTTAGTTGGCGTAAGCCTAACAAGAATATCCCATTTGATTTATTTGAGAGTTCTTGTCAGATGTAACATGTCTCGTATTTTAGGTTGGAATGTTATTGTCGACACATTTAAGGAAAGACTCTATAAACGCAACACAAATATGCTTTTCATGGGACGTCCATCAATTCTTCTTTCTTCGGTTCTTATTCCTTAACATATTTACCGTCTCTATTTCTGATGCAAGTAAATGTTGACGATACATTGGAATCTTTGCGTTCCAATTGTTTTTCAGAGAGACGTGAATAATATTCAAAAAGTTGTGTTCTAGTTTTGGAGGACAAAAGAAAGAAGGGGTTGGGTATTGGAAGTGTTAAATCTTTTAGTTATGCACTTCATTAAAAAGAGATGAGGTTTGTGACTTGTCAACATGATATTTGGGTGAAAATTACGTCTATTCACGAAAGAACACAAGTATTATTGTTGGGACGGCTCTCGCTTGATTAGAGAAAAGAGAATTTGGTGTAGATTTGTTAAGTTGTGTTATTTTTTTTATGATAAAGGTATCACTTGACTGCGTGTGGTGGAAGGAATGAAATAGAAATGAGAAACTAATATAACTTTCAAGTAAAATTGTGTTTGAGTGAGCAATTAAAAGTAAACCCAAGTGAATGTTTCACCTCAATTCCCTTGGTTGTGGGATTTCAAAATCCTTCCACCTAGAGAGGGAATTTGAAATCCCACAACCAAGGGAATTTGAGGTGAAGCATTCCCTTGGGTTTACATTTTATTACCCACTCAAACATAATTTAATTGAAAATTATACTAGTTTCTCAATTTCATTCCATTACATTTCATTCCATTCCTTCCAACCAAACGCATTAGTCTTTCTTGATCAAAACTTGGGTAAATGGTAATGATGGGTCCACCTTATTTTAATAAGATGTATGGATAGGTTCATCTCTGCTATGCAGTGCATAGCAAATCGATTTCAAGTTTACTTAATCTTCAGCTTTAAAATGATTTTTTAGAAAAAACCACTAGTTAACTTGTAATTGGTTCTAAAACTGACACCGTGAGCCTAAGGAAGGGTTTGAATCACAAAAATTTATCCCGCTACAAAAAAATTTTTGAAAGGCAAAACTCCATTAAAATGCATGCTAGCAAGTAGCTAAGCATACAAAAAATAGAACATTAGTAACATAAACAAAGCATTACAGCAAATTCAAACAACTAAATTTTACAATAACATTAATATAGGTCTGAAGCAAGGGAAATATTCCTTTCGAGTAGGGATTTGATCGAGCTCGGCTCTCCAGACTTGTATATTTGCTTTTGTGGGAACCCAAGTAGTCCATTCATTTATAAAGGAGGCTGGTTGAGATGTATGCTAGCTTAACAAATTACGAAGGGACCTTACCGAAAACATTCCTGAGCTATCCCCCTGCCAAGCCATCTCTCATTGGAACTATAAATTAGGTGATCGAGAGCAATGCTTTTTTGTAACAAGGTAGATTTGATTTACACAATACTGTTCCAGACCCCAGTAAACGACTTTCTCACGGGGATGAATGAAGGGTCCCCATGGGGTTGATGAAGACAAGTGATAACTTGGTTCCATAACAAAGAGGCCTCAACTTTGAATTGCCACAACCATTTTGACAGGAGTCTAATATTCAGATCAATCAATGAACTGATTGCCAATCCACTTTATCTTTTTTTTTTTTTTTTTTTTTGCGGACCTTGTCCTAGCTAACCCAAGGAATTTTGAAGTTATTGCCATTACCACCCCAAAAAAACCTTCTCCTAATACTTGCGAGCATATTAATAACCTTGACAGGAGGCTAGTATTCAGAGTTTTCAGTGAACCGATAACCTTGTTATGCGATCCCCTTAATTTACTGAGGGTGATGAGACAATTTCTCTTCTTGGTGGAGCTACTCATATGCAAGAAGAAAAGGTCCCAAAAACTAATGATGCCACCAAATCTTCCTGATGTAGCCACAAAATCATACCCTACCTTCCGATTTGCCCACTAGCCATTAATCAGAATCTTGCTGCCATCAAAAACCATTGATCAGGTGGTGAAACTTCAATATTTAAAGGCTTTATTTCCATGTTTCACGTGTAAATATATAAGAAACAGAGTTACTTTTGGGATACTTTTGTGTTTGTAGGTTAAACATGAAGTATTAGAAGAACTTGGAAAAAACGGGATGGAAATTTAAGCTAGGGAGGTGAAGAAATGTAAAAGAGAAGTTTCACGACCATGGTGATTTAAAAAGGGCATAACTTGAGCTAGGAATAGAGTTACAGGAACCACAACCTATCAACGAAAAGATCTCGAAAAGTTACAAATGAAAATAAAGTTTTCGCATGGGGTGGCGCTACCGACCCCGACACCGTCGGTTACAACCGTTGGTCAGAAACTTTCAGCATAGTTGTCATTAGTGGAGCCACCGACGCTGAGCGCCGCAGTTTGGTGTATTTTTACCTAATTTGAGAGGTTTTAAAAGGGGATTAGCCGTAAAACAAAAAAGACCGCTCTACACAACATTCTTGGATGAAAAAATGACTATTTCTCACCATTTCAAGGCTTTCCAATATTAAGTTCATCCAGATTCACATGATCAATTCTAATTGCGTTGAAGAATCAATGATGATGCTAGGCTAATCCATTTGTGATTCACTTCGGGTGATGGGTTTATGCAAGTTGATGTTTTTGTTTAGTTTATAACCTAATATTGGGATTGAATCTTGAACCTTTTAAGTTCTTTTGTATTCAATTTGTGATTTGATTAGTTAAATAATTTGATTATGTTTAAGCCTAATTGGTGGTTTCATATAACCTTGATAACCTTTAATCATTGTGTGGTTGATTATTAGAATTAGGATTACATAAGTTGAATTGATGACTATGTAAAAATGTCCAGTAGCTTTGATCTCTAATCATCACTTATATCTTATCACACATAATTCACTATTAATGACCTCTCAATAGGTTTCACTAAAGAAACATAACTTTGTCAAGCCGGAATCCCGAAGTGGGTTGCTTTTTCCTTAAGATTGTTAAAAACCTCAACTTTAATTTCGTTAATTTCATAATTTCTTAATTCAATAAATCAAACAAGTTTCTTTTTAGTGTTTAATGTTTTTCATTTTTTTGTTACTAACAATTTTTTGTGATTCCCTATGAATTTGAAACCCTTCTTACCCTTTACTATTAATAGTGATTAGGCACTCTTTAATTAATATTTTTTACTGACCATACAACATCGATCAAAATGGTGTCGTTGTCGGGGAATCATTGCGCTTAGTGTTGGTAACAGTTATTTGTTTTCTTGAAAATCCATTAAAAAACCAAAATATTTTCTTTTTCTTGTTATTTGTTTATTTGTTCTTTTGTCATTCGGAATTACACGAGGTCTTTGTTTCTTGTTTTGTAGGTAGTTTAAGGAACTTATGCATACGAGAAATTCAAGAAAGACTTTTCTATTCCTCTTTGATCGAGAGATTGAGAAAACAGCAGGAGACAACCAAGTCTTCCACAAGGCAAGCACTTCAAAAAATCCTACTCCACGAGAAGGTACTCGGTCTGAAGAAAGAACTTTATCAGCTAAGGCCAGTCATATCTTTCGAAGGCTTTCCAAAATCTCAGAAAGTAATCTGCTTAGCAAAATGAATAACTCGAGCAATTAAGGTGTTCCACCAAATCAGCTTCCGTTACAAAGGGAACAACCTTTGGGTGATATTCCAAATATCAAGTAGCTTCATCTACCATGCCATCCTTAACAACCATCATTACATGCCAACTAATATGCATACAAAGTCCTCAATGCTTAGTGAGTTTTACTTTTATATTAGAATAGAGAATATACTTTCAACTTCTTTTGGTGAACACATATTTATCATTTATAATAGTCAAATTGACATTCATCACATACTTTATCGTGTTTATTATCTTTCTTTTTTTCGTTATCTTTCCTTTTTTTATAAACTAGGCTTGCATAAAACAAGAGTCCAAACATCTAGTTGACAACAAATGCCAGCCCCTACCAGTACACATTTATCATGGTAACTAACCCCTGACAGTTGACTCACAATACAAGGCATACAACCTGCTCATGAATATTGGTCCATTTCATTCATTTGACTCAGATAAGTGAAGTTCATCCATAATGCTTGCAAGACTTTTCATTATCATTTGGGTACGCGTAATATTCATTAGGTTCCATTGTCATTATTGTGATTATTTATTAATGTTTCAGTTTAACATAATTAATACTTGTAAGGTATTCTTTTGTATCATCACACAACATAGAATATTAAATAACATCTTTATGTAACTAAGAGTTCATATTGAAAACACATACTACTAAGTCAACTACCAATCGACACTCAAGGAAAATCCTTGGTAAAATTTCCTAAGTGTACAAATACGGGTAATAGTAACTTAATACTAGGCAAATGCGGACATGTACTAAATCTGGGCACTAAAGTCAAATGCGGGTAATAGTAACTTAGTCTATACGACTGCTCAAGACAAATGCGGATGAAGGACTAATGCGGATGGCCAACACTTAGTCAATGCAGAGCACAGTAGCAAATGCGGATGAAGGACCTATGTGGTTGATCAACACTTACTCAATATGAAGCATATTAGTAAATACGGATGAACAAACTCTTCTACCCAATTTCATTCTTAATGATTCTATGCCGTAATCAAGTTGTGAATGTCCAAAATTTATAGATCTAGTCCTTGAATAGCTAGGGTTTATATCTAGAACAAACCATGCACGACACATAATCATAAACCCATTAAAAACAACATATTCATGTAAAAAATGTCATCTTTATTTGAGAAAATATATATTTAACCAAAAGTTCATTGTACCAATATGCATATTAGCCCCAAAGAGTGTAAAACGAGTAAAAAGGATTCTAGAACTCACTTTTGAAGCTTTTTTTGCCAAAAACCCTAAACCCGATAGCAAACTTGAGATCTATACCATGCATACGTAAAGGTTCAAACTTTACACATAGAACCACATCTAAAAAATCTTAGGAGTTTAGATCTAGCTTAGATCTAGCATAGATCTATGAAAAATTATGATAAAAATCATATCTTTGATAAATTATTCAACTTCCTTTTTCTAGAATCGCAAGAAGCTTTCTCTTTCAAACCTTGAGGGTGATTTTGAGTGCATGAGAATGAGAGAAGGGGGCGGCCCTTCTCTTTTATATCACACTTGAAATCCTTTTTTATTTGTCCACCTTTAGCCCTTCCACTTTATTAAAACCATCCCTTATCCTTTTAAAAAAATTTCACGTGTTACAACATATTATCACCATCGCTGACCTATCATCACCATCGTTGAACCACCATTACCATTGCTATCACCATACCACCATCATACTTGAACCGCACAACCCCTACACCGACATCCTAAACCGAATTTGATCTACAATGTGATCCACAATCAAATGGAAGAGGAAGCAAATGGTGTAATGATGATGATGTGTGGTGGTGTTATTCTAGCAGAAGAGACATAAGCAAATGGTGTAATGATGATGGTGGTTGATAAGAAGAGAATCATGTTCGATGACGATAGTGGAGGAGATGGTTGTAGGTGTAGTTAGAGAGGAGGACTCGGGAGAGAGAAATGAAAAACGACCAGATAAGGATAATAATGATATTTGACGGTGGTGGTGTGTTAGTGGAGAAAGGTGGCGGGGACCTGGTTGATGGTTATGAAGGGGAGGTCGCGGTGGAATGGCGGGGTTGGTTTGGTGGTGATGGAGGAAGTTGGTGCCGATGATGGATTGGGGGGTTCAAGCCGACAATGGAATCGATTGTAATCCATATTATAAATGACACCCCCAACTTTTACTTTTATACTAATGGCGATCCCAGTAGCGTAACTATCCTACATTCACAGTCGAATTGTATTTATTTTAGACTCGATTTAGCTTATCTAATTATTCATTTCAGTTATAATCATTATTGTGAATAAAATCAAGCGTAAATATTTGATAATTATATTATTAAGACTATTGTTGATAATAAAAGTGAAAGTTGATAGTGTTAGCGAAAAAATTAATAGTGTAAATTATTATCGGCGAATGAGTAATAGTTTGAATTATATATTGACAACTTTGTCAATTTATGAGTTTTACGAATTATATAAATTAATTTGTATATGTGTATTTAAATTAAGCTGGAATTGTTGATAGAGTTTATTTTTATGAAGGCGATTGAAAAATCAGTCGCTAATAGATTTCGTCATAAAATAGTACTTGTAGCTTTAGTTGTAACTCATAATGTACAATAAAATTCATTTTCGACTAAGGTTTAAACAACAAACGGAAGTAATTGTGTACCAAAATGATCACATCATTCATGGCTTTTGTTAAACTTTCTTTATCCGTGGCGATTGCAAAATGGTCGCAATTAGTCGTGTTTATGGTAGCGAATATCGTTAATTATCATAATGGATTTCAATGTATGTTACAAGTTCAGAGTATAGGAATTTCCGTTGGCCAACTTTGTGTCAATGCAACTCTTAATGGTTTAATACAACTCTTAATGGTTTTGGTAGTCTTGGTGGGCATCAAATTTTAACAATAATCACTCTAGATGCATTTTTCTTGCTTTAGAGTCTCTAGTTTCTATAAAGATAATTTCTCTTTTCCTATTGCGTACTTTTGCTCCTATCGGTTTATTTTATTTTAGAATATTTACCGACGAAGTCCTTTTTTTCAAAGCAAAGAAACCCCCCTCAGACACCGGAGTGAAAAGCATTGTCATGTTAGAATCCGATATGCATATGGTATCCCTATTGCACTTGCCATGTGTAACATGTTGTCTACGGTGATTATTTTTAAAATTCAAATCAAAATCAAAATTCGTGTACACTATCACACTTGCCATAAGTAACATGATGTTGTCTAAACTGATAATATAACTTTAGTACACTTGTTACTTTTTTAATATTGATGGCAACGTTTTGAATATGAGATGAAGACTTATTGCATGAAACCATTTGAAAACTAGAAAATCAAACCGCGTTATTGATCTTTATTTGTAGAAAATTATATTATTTGCATATGAAGAAAAAGTGTTTTGAGAGTGAGCCTGTGAGGATGGCTACCAACATTTTCTGGAACATGCAATCCACCTTAACCATATCTCGTTGACTATTTATTCACAATTAGGCACAACTCAATGCAAGGTTTGACTATGATGTTTTCAGACATACACCTTCGAATAATAATATAAGTAATAATAAACTTTAAGAAAATTAAGTTAGAGATGGTATCAAATAAGCTTCTAGACTAATCATTTTGTTGGTTTGTGTCGGTTAGCCCTTTAAATTGAAAATTATAGTTATTCTTCCAGTTTTTTTCTGAAAATAATTAAAATAATACGAACAAATATGAACGTTCTAAAATATAAATAGTAAAATTGTTTTTTTTATGTTTATTCTTAGACGGTGGACAAATGCAAGAACAAATATAAAAATTTCTAAAATATAACTAGTAAAATTAAAATTATATTCAGGGGCGAAGCTTCTTTAGGGCCGGGGGGGCCCCCGCCCCCCCTAAGCTTTGGTTCAAGCTCTGCCACTAATTATATTATATGTAATATTTATTTGGTTATACGTTTGTACGTATTTGATTTTATCTCATCATCTATAATTTTATTATTTTTCGTAATTCATATAAAAATTATAACAATATGCATATTTGCATGCAACGTGTAATGTGTATACGCATTTATGTATATAATGATGCATCGTTTTATATATAACAACACAATGATATACATAGTTATGCATAGTTATATGTACAATAAATCTAACTTTGCTTTTTTTTTTTTTAAGTTGTACTCAAAAAAAATTTAATAGAATTTAATGCACAATTTTAATATATAACTTTAAAAAATAATAATGTATAAAATATACGTTAGGATTAGATATAAAAATCAACAATAGACACTTTTTAGTTTTACCCTTTCATTACAACCATAGGTTCATAGCCAGACTCAGTTAATCTAGAAATCGTCCTATCTTAGCTTACACATTAATTTGTAATGATGAAGGTTCTAGATCTATTTACTACACCTCACACTACAAATACATTTTTTTTTTGATCTTTAACTTTATGTTTGTATACACATCTATAGCATCTAATAAAGCAATGTTTTTTTTGTTACTTGTATTTTTTTTATCCTATTTTTTTGTCACATGTCATTCTTCTAGACATCCACACGTCAATTTTCCCTACAAAAGAGTATTATATTAATTTAAATACTTATACAAATTTCTCTCTATTATTAAAAATAAATGTTATTAATTGCTATATTTCTCTCTCCTATTTAAATTTTTTAAAATCAAACTATTTTTTTTTAAATAGATTTTATTAAAGAAATTAGAAATCAAATCTTTTAATTAAAATCTAAATAATAAAAAAACTAAAATTTTATATAATATGAAATTTTCTAAAACACTAAACATTTTTAAATAAAATATTTTAAATCATTTTATTTTTAAAAAGTGTTATAAACTGGTGAAATTTATTAAAAACTGTCTTATTAAAACAACCAGAATCATTACAAACAAGCGTTTTTAAAAAAATATTTTTATAAAAAATATTTATAAAAAAAATCTTAAAACGAATGTTTAAAAGTGAAACTATTTAGATAAGAGAGTTAAAAATATTTTAATTGTTTTATTTCTTAAACTATTACGTATATATAACTTTAATTATATTTTATATTAAAATATTATATTGTAACTTTTCGTGTTTATGATTAAGTATAATACGTTTAATTAATGGTTTTTAAACTATCCATCTATCTATAAAAAAACTAAAATAAGCGTGAAACAATTGTATGATTTATTATACTTATTTTTTCATTTCTCTATATTGTTAATAATAATATTGAATACTAATAATATTACTCATAGCATATTCAAATTAAAAATGTATAATTTAATAAATTAAAAATCTATTTTTTTATGAAAAAAAACTTTTTAAAAACAAAACTTTTATAAAATACAAATACGATGAAATTTTTTATCATTTTTCTTAAAACAAAATATTTAGAAATCATAATTTTTGATAAAACAAAAATTTAAGAAAAATACATAATTGTTTATTTACTTAAAGTAACTATTTGTATGCAACTATAATTATATTTTATCTTCAAGCATGATTTTATAATACATAAATTTTTAGTACTGATTATTTGATATTTTATTTAGTCAATCCGTGTAATACACGGGGACTAACCTAGTATACTATATATAATACATTTAAACAAAAACAAAAATTGGTGAACACTTAATAGTTTATTAAAAGAAAAAAAATTAAGGGTATTAAAAGTAAAAATTTGAAAGGCTCCTTAATTTTGAAAAAAATAAATCTATAAGTTCGAAGCCTTTTTAAAAAGAATTTTGATCATGTTTTTCTCTTCTCAATTTCAAATAACAGTTTTTTTTTTAATTCTTTAAGTTCATATATATTTTTTCTTATTAACAGGTGTAGGTGTAAACCTAGTTGCAATATGTAACAATAACGAGAAAATAAAGAAACAGCAATTGGCGAAAATTACAAGATGGTCGTATGTCATTCATATCTTTTGAGCGTGTAAAAATATTCCTTAAACCAGTTATTACTTTACCAAAATATATTAAAAATAAATAGCTTTATAAACTATTTATTATAGGTGGGTAGTACCCTGTGCAACGATGATTGTACAATGACAGTATCAACATAAAAGTAAGAGCATCCAAAAGTAGAAGATGGTACATTAAAGTGTAAACGGATTAAATCGCCTTCTATTTTGTCCACCGACACAAAACACTTACATCGTGAAAAAGTGGCACGCGTTTTTTCTATATTGGCCACATAAGTATTGGTTAATGTCAAAAACACCCCTCATCAATCATTGGAGGCATCTTCTAAAAGCTACTTGCAATTATCACAAAGCAAAAAGTAATAAGAAACTTAATTCTGAAAATAATAGTAAAAAAAGAATTTAATCATGAAAAATAAACTTTGATTCAATATCTTGATTCTCACCCTTTACTTTTTGGGTACACAATCAATTATGTTCAAATTTACATCTAAAACAAAATATTACAAACAGAACCTTCCAATTCTCAAATCTACACTTTCTCACCTCCATTTCCATTTCTTTCACTTATGATATGTTGTATGTATACAAATATATGGTACACTGTAAACTATAATACAACAATATCCCAATTCGATTTTGACCGCTTTTGAAGCTCGTAACACCGCCTTCGTAACGCTTCTTGATCTTTGAAATCAGCCAACAACGCTCGCTCTTTGTCGTGTCACGATCGATGGATATATGGACTCGAACGAAATTATAACTTAACAAGGGGGCAAAAATGAAAAAAAAAAAAAAAGAAAACAGAAAAGGAAATTGAAAGTATTCGAGGAAGGGAATCAAGCTGACGGATTTGACCCTTTTACCCTCGGTTGAATCCCGTAATAACTAAGATACCATTTAACAAACTTTCTCAACCCGGTGGACAGATCGGTCGTAGGCTTGTACCCGAAGTCCCTATACGCCAGGCTCACGTTAGCGTGAGTGAATGGAACGTCACCGTTTCTAGGCATCTTGATCACATGCTTCTTCGCCTTCACGTTCAACAAACTCTCAAGTATCGCCACCAGTTTCCCCACCGTCACCGGCGACGTGTTCCCCAAGTTATATATCCTCAGCTGCGCCGGACCCTCTTCTTCCCACCTTTTCCGGTGCTCTTCTCCGCCGTGTCCACCGCCCCTAAACACCCCTTCACCACATCGTCGATAAACGTGAAGTCACGCGCCACCTCCTTGTTATCATGCGTCTGGTATATATTAATCGGTTTTCCCTGAAGTATATCTTTGGTGAAGAAGAAAATAAGCCATATCCGGCCGCCCCCACGGCCCGTAAACGGTGAAAAACCGGAGTCCGGTGATCGAAAGCCCGTAGATATGATTATAAGTATGAGCGATTTCTTCTCCGGCTTTTTTAGTTGCGGCGTAAAGACTCGCCGGTTGATCGGTCCGGTGAGATTCCGAAAACGGGTTCTCGGTGTTCAACCCGTAAACGGAGCTGGAAGAAGCCCACACGATCGCCGGTTGTGGGTCGGCGGCTTTAGCCACTTCTAAAAGATTCACGAATCCCGCAATGTTGGAGCTCACATACGACTGTGGGTTCTCCATGGCGTAACGAACGCCGGCTTGAGCAGCTAAATGGAGGATATGAGTAAACGGAACAATGTCGAAAAGCTTCGTCAGCAGCTCACCGTCGTTGAGATCACCCTCAACGATGAAGATCTCGTGTTGTTTTAACAGCTTTTGTCTGGCTCGTTTCAACGAGGGGTCGTAGTAGGAGTTGAAGTTATCGAGACCCAAAACGCCATCACCGCGTTTCTTCAAAGCGAGTGAGCAGTGGGTTCCGACGAAGCCTCCGGCGCCGGTGACGAGGACGGAGAAACCGTTGGGGCGGCGAGGGGTGGAGGAGCGGCGGACCTCCTTCTCCCAGGCGGCGCCGCTGCCGTAGAAGGCGGAGGAGAGGAGGTGGGAGGTGGTGTGGAGGTGGTGGCCGGCGGCGGCGGCGGAGGGGTTGTCGGAGAGTGGTGGGTAGTTAAAGGTGAAGAAGAAGATGAGAATCAAGGCGACCAAAAGGGTAACACGAAAGAGAAGCTTTGAAGAAGCTGCTATAAGTTTGGTGCTGTTGACTCGGCGGACATAGCTGTTGTAGCGTTCGAGCTTGGTGGTTTTGCTGGTGTCCGGTGAAGACGCCATTAATGGAGGAAGATAGAGCTAATTATCAGTGATGGGGTACTGTGATAATTGGAGCCCTGAAGTGATGAGTCTAGGAGAGGAGGATATAAAGGAGGAGAATGAAAGAGAGAGGGGGGGGGGGGGGGGGGGGGGGGGGGGGGGGGGGGGGGGGGGGGGGGGGGGGGGGGGGGGGGGGGGGTGGTGGGTGCTGGGGTGGGGTGGGGGGTAGGGGGGAATGGGGTGGTGGTGGGGCCGGTAAATGTTGTGTTCCGGTGTCCACTTGCTTTATAAATTACGACATGCTTTTCACTCGGTTACAGGTGGAAAGACTTATGAAAGAAATGGGCCTATACATACATGCCAATCTGTATTTATATTTTTATATTTCTATTTATATTTATATATATTTGTTCATTTGTTCATATTTATATTTATTTAAAAAATTGAATCCAAAGAAATCGGAGCTATTAGAAGACTTTTAATTGCAACTAATTTCGTTTTGAAATTATTCGAAATAAGTTTATTTAAGAATAAACTAGACAATGTGTTTTTATATAAGGTCAAAATTATGTAATAAGGCACTCGTAAAATAATAATAACTTTAGTTTCAACCTATTTTGTCAACTGTGATCGTAATGATATTCTATAATATAAGTTATATTGACCTCAAAGGTTGTTTTATTATATCTATGTATGTATGATTCATTCCAAAAGTGACTTGCATGAACTTGTTTGTTAATTGATTGTAATAAGTTATTTATTGGGTGGGTAAAATAATATCCAATGGAATAAAAAGGGAGGGTGAGGGGGGACAGAAAGGGTGACATAAGAAGGAAGATGAAGAAGGGGACATAGGAAGATAAGGATTGACCAATACATATTGTTCGTTGTGTATGAATGTATAAATGAGAAGAAAATCGAATATATACTTGATATAGTAAAATTTTATATATACACACTGTGTACGTATTGGCGGTCCGAACCGATTCCACCGCTTTGATGAAAATTGTTGGATAACTCGTTAACTGTGGTTTTGGGAAATGGCTTTGTATAGTTGGTTGGTTTGACCGAACCGATAAAACTAGTCAAAATGGTTTATATATATGTATGTATATAAAGAGGCTTTGTTTATAACCAATAATATGTTGAGAAAACTAAAAATGACGTTATATTCTTGTACATGATATATGAAAGCTAGAACATTCGGCAAAGTGGGAGAGGGATACAAAGATGGTTGCATAACCGCATTGTGTATGATGTTAGATTGAATATGTACAAGTACATTCTACGCTCTTTGGATCTCAATTTTTTTGTTAAAAAATAATAAATTTACTAACCCCATTATTTGCAATTGAAGCACAATTTATTTTAAATTAACACACTACTATTTACTAATTACCTCTTGTATTTCAATTAGAATAGTTCTTTCAATTTCTCAAACCTGAGTAAAGAAACTAGAAGAAGCTATGGATCTGTTTGAAATTGAAATTGGATACAAGATTCGTCTACTCGTATTTGTAATTTCCTTGAGAAAGTCCTTTAACAAAGTTTCGATTAAATTATGCAATGACTCATTTTCGAAAACGAAAACTCATACACAACAACTATAAGATGTATCATTTTCTAATAAAAAAAATCGTAGTTTATTTGCTTGTTTAATGTTATTGTATTTTATTTATGCGACCAACCCACAATTCCAACAAGTTAAGACCCATTCGATAACCAGAAAAAACCTGTCCCAAAAGAAATATTCCTGAGTCTGCATGGATTTATTACAGATGTCAATAATAGTAGTAGTAATACTAATAATAATATTGGAAATTTAGATCTACCATTCGAGGAAGAATGAGAAGAAAGGATATCAAGGGGTGAAAACAAAGAGTAGAAAATAGTTGAAGGACCGTTTGTGTAATCGACCAGAATGACCATGACCGAAAATTTGTCTTGGATTCGTTATGTGTGTCTTTCCTTTAATTAAGGGATATTAATTTACATATGTGGTGATAAAACACGCTGGGTACCTCTATGTACTTGCCCCTCACCGACACTCTTTAAATGACAACAAAATAGTTTTTCGTTTTCTGTATTATCAATTTTTTATACAAATTTTGTTTTATGAAATAAAAGATAAATTTGATAACCTATAATTCGTTCTCACTGACGGTCAGACGTTCACACTATTTTTATTATTTTTGGATGACAGTATTAATTTCTAAAAACCCTGAAAAATATCTTTTAAGCAATTAAATATTAATCCTTAAATTTACTAACATATACACTTATGACAAGTAGTAATTATCATTTACATAACTCATGCTTTAATATTTAGGTACTTTCTCAATGTACTTGGTTCCCATGTATTGATAGCATGCTAGAAAATTAATCTTAAGTACGGATAAGTTTTTTTTTTTTTCATTTTATGTTTGTATGCCTTCTCCTGTAGATTCAACATTCTTTCATTATAAGGGTGAATTATTCCTTTGCTACTACAGTATAAAGCCAGCTTGATGATAGGACAACCCTATACATATGATAGTACAAGGGTTTCCTAACTTTAGGAAAAATTTTTTTACTAGAATCTAACGATATGAAGAAACTGACCCCCACTTCCCTTTGAAATTAGAGAAAACAATAAAAGATTGATAAGATTATGCAGTTAGCGATGAGTTCACCAGCTTTTTTAGTTTTATTTTTATTTGAAAATGAGTTACAAACAAATATAAAGATGCATGCATTTGTAGGTTTTATTTTAATTACTTTTGAGTCATTTATATATTTTCACTTTTTAAATTTGTTAATTACAAATTTTTCCAACCTAAAAGATCAATTACATATTTTCTTTTTATGGAACATATATATTAAGTATTTGCATGTTTTATTGAAATTACTTATTGAATAATTATGTTACCTATATTTTTACTAATGTATTTTTAAATATTTTTTTACTAACATCATCAATTATAGATTTACTTACGTTCTAGTCAACAATATCACATCTCCAAATACAAAAGTTTAATACTTTATTTCAAAACAATAATCATCAATAATCAGATTTATATCTTCAAATACAAAATACAATTGTCAAAGTTTTAAGCAACTATAATAATAAAACATCAATAAATAAAAATATTTTGGTAAAAACAAGGTAAAAAAGCAATTTAATAGGTTAATTCTAATAAAGTGGATGAATATATAATATATATGCAACTAATTTTTTGGCTTGTGGAAATAAATAATTTATAGTCTTAAAAAGGAAAAATGTGTGAAAATATGTAAAAATCTCATTACGGGTTTCCTTATTATCTTCATCTTCATACTCTAATAAAATGATAATTATGGGAGACACATGGCATCACCGTATTTATATTTACCAAATTCTTTCCGCTTCTCTCTCCTAATAAATAATCTAATTAATTACTAATAATATTATTTAATTTTTTAAAAATTAAAATTGTTTTTAATAAATTAAGAAAGAGTTCTTTTTATTAGTGTATTTCCAAAAAATAATTTTAACTTAATAAATTGTTTTTGTAAAATATCCCACTTTTTTTTAAAATAAGAAATATTTTTAAATTACTGCAATTAAAATGTAAAATTTTAATAAGTAAAAAATAATTAAAATTAGGAGTTATAAAAAGAAGGTTTTTAAAAATTACATTTTTAAAATATTTCTTTTTGAAATAAAATTTTCATTATATTTCTAAAGAGAAAAATTACAATTATATCTTATCTTAGAATATCAATTTATAATTAATAAAATTTTATTATATTTAATATGTTATTTATTTAACCCGTGTAATACACAGGTTTACTAAAGCTAGTTTTACTATATTAGCTTCTATCTTAAACATACCTTGTTATTAATTCATATATAAAATTAACGTATGACCTAATTATATAATATTTTAGGAGGAATTTGTATTCTAGATGATCAAAAGCCTAAGGTGAAACTGGTAGTTTTGAATTACACATTCAGATTAAAGTTATTTAGTGGTTCAATCTGAAAACATCAGTCAAATCAAACTCAGATTACTATCAACTACAAATATGTATATGTGTGTGCAAATTGAATTGGAAGCAGTTTTTAAAAAGAATAAATTTATTTTTACAAGAACAAGGTAGAACACTACTACACGCATTTAACTTTCTAGTGATGTAGAGTTGTGCTTTAATTTGGTTAAATCTGAAGGATGGAGAAGACGCTGGATTCAATGATGACGCAAGGTAGGATTGATAATTACAGTTGTTTTCGTCGCTAACTATAGAATCTGCCTTGACGTCGAAGTGTCGTCCGTGCTTCTAGCTTCCTGTGTAGTGATCTGGACTTCTCTGCTTCATTTTACGCTTTCAATTTAGGATTTAAAATTCGTTCCATATTGCGCGTTCTTAAAAAAAAGAGTATAAGAGTTAGATGATCTATTAAAGTATCAATTGCTCCATGCTTTATTATTTACAAATTGTCAAATTATATGAATGTCACTCATATGAAGGACACATGCATAACTTAACTGTAAATTTGATTGAAAGTTAGTGTAAAAGACAATATGTGCGCCTTTAAAAAAAAAGACATATAATATAATTATTGAACTAAAGGACAAACGATGTAATTTTATGTATTATAAAGCACATAATTTGTAATTTACTCTTAAGAATACTTTGATAATTACAATGATTATATTGTTCAACTAGTTAATTTAAATATATTAAGATATCTAACATTTTTAATATATCTATTTATTATTATGAATCTTTGATAATGATTTCACTCTTATAGAATACCTATCTTCACTTGTAATTTTGGTTTTAGACTAGAGATGTATAGATATCGTTGAATTGATGAGGATGTATCAGAGTTAAGAACGTGTTAAATACGCACTAAAAATAAATACTAATAGATTTTATTTAATCATAATTCTAATTAATTTCAAGAGCACTGCGAATAAAATAGATTGCATCCGAAATGCAAATCAATTATTGCATACAACAGCTGTTGAGATCGATTAAAAGAATTCTATGCTAATGGAGATTAACTTAATCAGATATAGAATTTTTCCAACAAAGACTCGCAAAGAGATTGCAAGAACATTGTTTACAAAATAAAGATAAACACTTTAATTAATCAAATATGTTGATTACTATAGGTAATGTAAATGAAAACAAGTTCAATTTATAGATAAAACTAATAGACACTGAGGGTTGTGGCTGAGGGTTTTCGTTTAATAGGGTCTCATATCACAGATTTCAGGCTGCCTATGTAAATTAATCTGTCTCCTAGAATACAACAACATTAACAGATTGTACTACAAGAATTAACCAAATACATGAAACTATGTCTAAAACAAAATCACACAAGACAAAGAAGGTCGGAAATTCTTTAGAGTGTGTACTTGCTAAAACATGTAATTCAAATGTATAAAACAAAGCACACAAGCTTTGTATTTGTACTTGAAGTTCTGAATGTGAAGAGTGTGGAATCAATGCACGAAATTAACGTAATTGGATTGATGAACTAATATTCTAAAACTGGAACAGACAGACCGTTTGTTTGTTGCTGAACAAATAGCAGAAACTATTGAACACATGGAAGCTCTAAACTATTGAACCATCATCAACAATTGCTAACTAAAACTTTGGTAGCTAATGAACTGCCGAAACTTCAGAAGTTCTTGAATCTGAGCATTCGAAATATGCTATACCTTCGGAAGCTACTAAACTACTAAACAATTAGTAGTTGTTGAACCTGTACCTGCTGACCCATGAGCAACGTCCGTCCTTACAAACCCCAGCAGCTACCAAACCATCAAGAACTTCTAAACCACTACTTAGCACATCAAAAATACTAAAGACGGCTCTTAATTGATGCGAAATGCAAGTGTTTCATCAAAGTGCCATCTTGCACTAAAAAAATATCAAAGGCGACTCTTAAATAAAAGAACTGAATGGAATAAAAAAAGATAATGAATATAATAACAAATGTGATTAGGGGTGTAAACGAGTCAACCAGAGTCTGAGCTTGCTTAGACTCGAGCTCAGCTCATTTTGGTTTTAAAATTTCGAGCTTTAGCTCAGCTTATTTGTAGTTTTATTTTGAAAGTTCGAGCTTGGCTTATCTGAGAATTTCCAAGCTCGACCTCGTCTCAGGCTTGGATCGTTTATTATGAAATTTTTATTCATTTATAATTACTTTTATGTTTGTTTCTAATCATACTTTTTAAATAGAACATAATATAGATTATTTAATCATTTTTATCATTGATAATATATATAACAATATGATTTATGTAAATATTTATTTATATATATTTAATATGTAAATAAAAAAATATATAATTAAAAAACTCGTTAAGGCTCGCGAGCTGGCTCGAGCTCGATATCTAAAGCTTGGGCGCGAGCTCGTTTTGTAAATGAGCCGTAATGTGAGCTCGAGCTCGGGCTCGATTCGAGCTTTTTTCAAGCGAATCTGGAGTAGCTTGCGAGTCGGGTTGGTTCGTTTACATCCCAAAATGTGATGAAAACCATATGAACATGCATGTATATTAGTTAGCAGGAGCATGGGCAGACATGGAATTCAACCTACTAGGCAATAAAAAGTCTAGCATCGTAGATTATGTAGTGCAGGGACAACTTTATAGACTTTGACGTTTTGCTTTAAGACAAAGTTAATATATTTCTAAGGAAAAATGAACGTTTAAAAGACAAGTTTTTGATATAAATAATTATACCAAATTTTTTGCTGTAATGTTTTGATGAAATGATATAAATGTAAATTGTTTTATGTTGTAATAGACAACTATGAGTTCTAAATGATTTGGAAATAGCAGACATTCTTAGTAAAATTTTATGTGTTAATAAGAATAAGGCAGCTTTTAACGAGAACTCAAAAAGATTTCACATACCATTAGAGAGAAGAAAAGAATGAACAAATTTAACACCTCAAGGCTAAGTGTTACAATCACCAACGACCACATCACTTTGCGTTAGTGTGGAACACCTAAGGGCTAAGCTGCCCTTCATGACGCTCCAAATTATCTTAACATGTTTTAAAATTATGAGTTAAACGAGTAAACAAGAAAACATAACAGGCTATATATAGTAATAAAAAAGGGAATTTAAAAGTGCCTTTAAAATGAAAGTTTATGTGTTTATCTAAGGTTAGTTATGATTTAATGTGAAAAAGGTTGGATCTTTAGGTTGTTTCGGTTCAAGTTGAAAAAGAATCCTACTGTTAGGGTTTTGTATGATCAAGCTCAAAAAATGAGTTCTAGATGTCCATCTATGTACGTTGTTTTAAATGCTTTGGGCTCATATTCATACGCAATTTTGATTTTGATTAAGTTTGCTAGCTTTAAAGGTAAGTTTATAATATTTATATGAAATGTGACTAGGGTTTATAAAGTTTTATAAATGGATGTTAATGCATGTATGTAGTATGTAGTAGATATTAAACCCTAAAAGATAGATGTTTGGCTAAATGATATTTGAATAGGACAAAGGCATCAAATAGTTGGTCGCTCGACCCTTCAGATGTTAAACAATGCCTTCATAACTAGCCAGGCCCCTGTATCTGCTGACTGCCTATATATCTTAGTGACCGAGATAAAACCCGTGTATCCCATTGTTGTTAATTAATGTTAAAGTATGACCCTGTATTAAAATATAGCCTCCATATCTGCCTTCGTATGTGAAGTCGCATGCGATTATGCCTATCCCATGACACATGAACATATTCTAGAATTTGTACCTCAGCAATTGACTCACAGACTTTGTATTAATTCATACCTTCATAATAGAAAACACTTAGACATATCCGCACGAATGCTCTTGCACACCTAACATAAAACCTTCTAGTGTTGTAAAACTCGGCTAATTAATGCTGCCAAGTACACGACGAGTACTAGGTACTCGGCAAGGTACCAAGGCGTTTTTTATCAACTCGGCCAACATTACTTGTAATCGACGAAATTCGATCCAACTTAGCCCTCTTCTGTCCAACTCGGCCCTACCCGGTTTAACTCGACCAACTCGGTCTAACTCGGTCAACTCGGATTTTCATCATTTTTGACTGATTTTCGCTGTTTTTCACTGCTTTTTTTTTTATTTTTATTCTTTTTTAAGAGATACATTGAAAGATGATAATTAAATGATTTCTATTTATATAATATTGCATAATAAATATTAAGTTTTGAAATATTTTTTACGTGTAAACATGTATTCTTTTGATTTATATTGATATTCACGTATGAACATAAAATTTAACATACTTATACTTTCTCGAAAACTAATTTCTTTATAGTTTATCACGTCAGAGTACTACTCGAGTACTCTCCGACTAAGCCAAATATCGCAACTCTCTAGTTAACCGAACTGACAGCGCCTAGCGAGTTTTGCAGCCATGGAATCTTCGTAACTTCACACTACCTACGAAAGTGAAAATTCTTGATCAAAGCTAAGATTTATAACCTCCTTAACTGGTAAACACCTCCATATTTTAGGTATAACCTCCGCAACTCAGAATTATACCATGTAATCTTTGATAAAACTCACCTGATTAATAATTACAATAGGAATACAACTTATAAGATGAATACAACCAACTTCTCTAACTAATATAAGCTAACTAAGAAAAAGATAATCTTTACCATCTTTTCAAAATACAACAATAAATCCATGGAATATACTGTGATATTCCAGCGGCTAAGAGGTTTGTATATTTTATGTTCTTAGTTTTTTAGGGTTAAACACCTTTGGTTTGGGTATAATAAGGTTCAGATTTATGTTTTGTGACAATTTTCTTTGGTTTGTAGCTTTGCACAACAGCCAAGTGAAATCTTCTAATTGTTTTAGTTTAAGTCGTCACATAAGGCCTTAACTTTACACATAAACAAAATATATAAGGTTGTTTGGTCTTAATTTTCCATTCATCATAATTAGTATAGATAGCAACTCTTTTCGTAACATGTCGAGACTCGACTCCCTTGGATCAACTCAATACTGTAAATACATATCACACATATCATCGCGAATGAATTAGCAAGTGATAAAATTATAACAGAAATATGAACAACTAAAAGAAGAGAGATGGAAGGAACCAAAATTGTATTGATAGATTTTAGATCACAAGCTAGGTCAATTTATATAGATTTGTAGCTTCGAAACAGGTTAATTGAGCCATTTTGTTTATATAGCAATGATATAGATAAGAATGCAGATTGAGCCATTTTGTTTATATAGCAATGATATAGATAAGAATGCAGACTCACTTATTGATTATAATTTTCGTAGGCAATGATAATTTGACTGTTGGAGTTAATAAAAAAAGTATCTTTTAAATCCTTTAAATATTACAAAAAAAACCCTATGAGGACTAGACCTATAACAACAATAAGGTTTTGTCGTTATAGGTCTCCTAAGGCTACGACAAGCCTTGCCATAGGGGTCAGTTTTGTTTTTGCCTACTCTAGACCTATGACAACGACATGTTGTCACCTTAATGTGACCTATAACGACAAAAAATAGTCCTCGCCATATGTGTAACAATGCCGTCACCATAGGTCTATTTTTTACATTTTGATTTATTAAAATATTCTGCAATTTTATAATTTTGGGTGTAACCTAAGACTACAACATTAAACCTTTTTTTGGGTTATTTCTTCTGAAATATCTTGGAGGGAAACAATCCCATCATTATGAAACATTCATCGTAATGATATGTTATCGCTATAGAGTTATATGATTTTTAAAAAAATTAATACTAATAAAAGTAATTATTATATTATTTTGATTAATAATCTATGTACCTATTATTGTTATTATTGTAAGCAGCAGTAGGAGGAGGAGAAGCAGTAGCAGGAGCGGAAAAGCGTTCAATTGCAATGACTAAATTGGTCCTAGTTACTCTTTGGAACGGAGTACAAGAAGGGAGGGGATTCTCGTACACAGAAAGGGATCCAATCACTTCGGAAGAATTGAACGAGGAGCCGTATGAGATGAAAATCTCATATACAATTCTGTAGATGGACAGTTAGGATGATTTATCTGTCAACTTTTCTACTATCACTCCAAAAAAACCAAGCCCTGCCTTAAGTAAAGTTACGAGAGTATGATTAACCTCTGGATTTGAAATCATTACTTATATATCCGGTATTGGCCATAATTCACAAAAACATTATATAGTCTTAGAGCGGGAGCAGCAGTAGTAATAGTGTCAATTAGGGTCAAATATGTGTTGTTATGATAGGGTTGTTTTTAAAAAATTGTTAGAGATATGGTAGCGGGATTTGAATTGTTTCAAATGAAAAAAAATCAGACAAGGTGTAGTTAATTTAATATTGATGCATTATTCAAATTTATTTATTTTTTATAAATGTTTTATCGATTTTATAAATATTTGTTTAATGTTTTAAATTGATTATAGAGAAAATTATATAAATGGTTCTTGTGGTATGACCAGATTGCATATTTAGTCTTCAAACTTTAAAAATTACAAAGTTTGTCTAAATTTTTGTGCAGTAATTGTAAGTTTGGTCACCAAATTCTTATAAAATTATAAAATTAGTCCAAACTTTTATGTGAACATTGCACTTTTGGTCTCCTAAAGTTAAAATTTTAGTCTAAAATTTATTAAATGTATAAAAATTAAATGAATTTAATATTAGGACCAAAAGTGCAATGAGTATATAAAAATTTGGACGAAATTTGAAATTTTTAAAATTTAGGGACTAAATGTGCATCTGATCAAACCAGGGACCATTTATGCAATTTTCTCTTGATTATATTTTTGGTTTTAAATATATAATATCTTTTTAATTAAAAAAAATGGATTAAGGTAGTTAACGTAATGCTGCTATCAATTAGGGTATTTAGGTAAAAATTTTAGTAACAAATATGTGACCTTTCCTAATTTACCTTAAGGTATTTGAAGGAGCTTAGGGTACTGCTTCACCACCCTTAAAAATATGTCTAAACTAAAATTTTCGTATGTTGTTTCTGTGTATAAACTACAAAGTCATAGACTTTTAAGCTTTTCTATGTTGAAATCAAAACTATTATATCTTTAAAGAAATCCCAACAGCATGCATAGCACAACCGGATGGTGGCATGCTTTGCAATGTGCATATCATATATGTATACAAATGTGTAAGGATCTAGAACTCGCGAGATTCAGACTAAACGATTCATTTCTTACTAAAAGTTAAAAAAATACAATTATAGAAAAATAAAATTAAATTGGATTTTAATGATTCACACTATTACTAATAATAGTTCATACTATTGATTAAATCACATTTTGAAATTTTTACTTTTGTTATCAATAATGATTACAGTTCAATAACGGTTAAAATATTAACACTTTATTTCAATAGATAGCTAAAATCTTAAATAAATACACAAATAATTAATTAATTAGTTATATTCGGTTCTCATGATTCTCAACTGTTCACTATATTTAGGGTTAATTTTTTTTTGTTATATGCGCACAAAAGTAATAATAGTTACCAAATTTATTGTGATGCAACTAATTATAAATACCTGAGCAATATGATCATTGATGTAGTCATTGATCTATGGAGGAGGGATACTAAGAAAACCACAAAGTTATGAGAAAACTAGAGACAATGAAAATGGTCACATAATTTATAATTTTTTTTATCAATACCCTCTATATATATGTGTGAGTATATATAAATAAAGGTATGGATCAAATGAAAACCGTAGCATGGTTTTACATATACGTCACACATAGTTACGTATACGTATTCATTTTTCATTCGACATAGTGTTACGTATACGTAAGTTTCTTCATTCTCGTATGTATGCTCAACATATATGTACCAAACACTTAAATAACATTTTAATAATTAAAATAACAAAAAAAAATTTGAATTATGTTATAGTTTTCCGTGGTTTTCTTTGATTTTCACATAACTATTGGTTTTCTCAGGAACCCTTCCCTTGATCTATGTTCACATACAAATGACATATGTATGAGTCTCACATAAATATACATTATACATACATATAAATCAAATATATTAGGTGGACACATGTGTATGTTTGTAAAACATGTAAGGAATTGACTAGGTTACCATGTACCTAAGATATTTCATATGTAAACATGCAATTCACATAGCATCCAATTTTAACAAATGGGTAATAAAAATATTTCATATAGTTTAAATATTTGCGTGTATATAATGTGTGTATATGACTTTAAGTGATTGTTTCTTGGGCGAAAATATGGAGTTGACGAAAGTGTCTGTTTAGATCTTTTTCTTCGGTATTAATAGCTTCACATAAATAAATATAATAAATAATTAAATAAGTATAATATAATATTATTTGGAATGAAATAGTCGAACGTTGATTCGAGAGTGTCGGCAATTACTGCACCACCATATGGCAACTGGCAAGCTGACGCTTTGGCCGACACTACCTTTTTTATATACAAGAGAATACATGTTATAAAAAAATGTATAAAAATATAATGGTTTGACCTTCTAAAATAAAAGAATTATATTATTAGCCCTTCGATAGAAGAGTTCAATTTCAAGTTCCAATGATAGATCAATTGTTGTTTGGTTACTTATCGATTAAATAAACCCGAGGAAGGATGTAACAATTTTATTCTTAAGTTCCTATAAAAGAATGGATTTGTTATTGATAAGCCCACTAGTTAATGAGACACTCACATTCTCTCTATACATATATACATATATATAGATACATAGATGGAGATAAGGGTGTTCAAATTACAAAATTGGGTGTCTAAATAACTAAAGCTAAAAGAAATAGGATACACTAAAAAATTGATAAAAACCATAGATCATATGTAAACAACAGCTAACAATACGAAGAACTTTGTGATTACTATAAAATGTCAAAGAATAAGAATCTAAACCCTAACCCAACACAATGTGAAAACGAATGCTACTGAAGTCGCGTGGCATAGATAAGCAAACACTTGACTATTTTGAAGTAATCACACCAGCAACAAAGTGCTGTAGAATGAAGATGAAGACGAAGATATCAAGCACAAAACAATGAGAGGGAGTTACGTCCCACAGCTTTCAAGCTTGATCATAAAAGTATGGTTATAACAAAAAGGGTATTTAATCTAATAACACTAAAAAAAGTTGTGATTTTGACACGTCTTCTTCGATCTATTGTTTTAAAACAAGAGTATTTTGGTCATTGTGTAATGTATGTTAATTGTGTCAAATATCAGTTTATTGTGTCAAATATTAATTTATTGTGTCATATATTTTACATTAATTGTTATATGTATTTATCATTGTGTTTTATGTTTTTAAACATTGTGTGTTATTTTCGTCATTATTTCTATAACTTATATAAACTTAATATCTATAATTCTGTTTTACAATGAAAAGTACACAATAATATATTTTTATTAATGTATTTTTCAAAACTTATAGTGTTAAAGATAACACAATACGTTATTTTTACTATTATTTTTATAGATTATATAAACTTATTGTTATATATAATTATGTTTTACAATAAAAAGTACACCCAATGATTTTATTCACCAATGTATTTTTCAAAATTTATATTATTCAAGATAACATAATAATGATAAAAAAACACAATGATACATTGTGTTATTTTGTTATTGTTTTTATTACATTAGATTAATTAGTTGTTAATTTATTATAGTATTTTACATGCTAGAGATACATACCAATGTTATTCTACCATTAGTTTTTTAAAATTCATAATTTCCGGAAAACATAATAATATTAAAAAAAAACAAAACCTAACAAAAAAACACGATGAACTATACTGAATACACAATGACGAACGGAAATCATATGAGCTAAAAAATATGAAAAAAATTTATTATCTTTTTATATAATAATATTGTACTCGTTTTAAATATAAAAAACGCTCATTTTTATGGTGTAATTTTTATAAAAGTTGGCATATTTAAAAGTTATGAACATCTAAAAACATGGAAAAACTTGAAAAAAATAGAGAGTTAAATTGTCATGAAAATTATATAATTTTAACAAGGATTAAAATATGAAAGATACAAAATTCAAAAAATTTATATAATTTTAACAAGGATTAAAATATGAAAGATACAAAATTCAAAAAATTAAAACTTATAACGTGTTTGTTTGACAAAATCTATTCGAATTTACTTTTATATTTTTGATTAAAGGTGTTCAAATAGATCGACGTTCGAACTCGCTCGAACTCGTTTAAAAAAAGCTTGAATATTTACTCGTTCGAATTTTAGCTCGGTTGTAAACGAATCGAACGACTCGACTAAGTTTGAAAACGAATCGAGCATGAGCAAAGGTACGCTCGCTCGTCGCTCGCTTGATTTCGCTTGAATTATTCTTTTAATTTAGTTTTTATATATTATATATTTTTAAATTTATTTAGTTTTTTATCAATTACCACTATTTTAATTATTTAATCAAAAAATCAACAACATTAAGTGTAAAAGACATAATCCTCTAACCAAATTATCACTTTACATTCCAAAAGCCATTTCACGGTTTCACCATTTCACCCATCAACAGCAGTTCCCCGAATACCCCACCTCCCTACCACCCCCGATCTCCGGCACTCCGACCTGCAACCCCCGATCTCCGGCACTCCCACCCGTAATCCCCGATCTCCGGCACTCCGACATGCAACCCCCGACCTCCGGCACTCCGACCTGCAACCCCCGACCTCTGGCACTCCAACTTGCGACACCGGACCTTCGGCAATACGACCTGCTACAGTTCAATATCGCATAAAACCAAGCGCCCGGTTAAAATCGAACCGAGTTCGAGCATGAAATATGCGCTTGAATTAGTAAATTCGAACCGAACCGAGCCACTCGGTTTGAAACCGAACCGAGTTCGAGCAGAGCTGTGTTCGGTTCGGTTCGGTTCGGTTCCGTTCGTGAATTCAATGGTATGAAGGGTAATGAAATACGTTCAAGTGGTCGTTGTAACAAACAAGATTGTCTGGATTGAAATGTATAAATACGATTCAAAGGTGTATATCATGATCAATATAATGCTAATAGACCGACTAAGGGTTACTGGAGTTGAAGTTACATTTTGTCCTTTTAAGAAGTATAATTATTGAGATTTTAAATGAACAAATGTCTTGAAGCTATATTGAGTCACACAAGTGAGTTTGGTGTTTATATTTAAAGGTGACTAAATAGAGCTTTCCTATATGGGACACACCTCAAGCTTATCCATTAGAAGGTTAAACGTACTTTGATTGCCTTATTTCTTAACTTTATGCAAGTGATCTATCTGGTAGTTTAATCGTGTGACAGTGGCGGAGCTTGAACACTCCCGTAAGGGGGGTCGGGGGCGAAATTAATTTATTTTGGGGGGGGGGGGGGGGGAACTCGATATTTATATAAAATTTACACTACCGGACCAAAAATTTACACTATCGGACTAAAATTTAACACTACCGACGAAAAAAAGAAAAGGAGACGGCGCCCCCCCCCCCCCCCCCCCGGCCCTTACTATGCTCCGCCATTGTCGTGTGGCCAAATCTGATATGCCCTAATTGTGTATATAAGCATTTTACACGTAATTTGTATATTATCGATATTGTATGATAGTGTACAATTGAAACTTGCAAGTCTTGATTTTCACAATATGGCGTTAATGACTATGGCATTAACTTAAGGCCATTAAGAACTTTGATTCTCAGCTTTTTGATATTAGGAACTACGATTCTCACAAGACTAGCTTATAATTAAGGAACCTTTTTTTTTTTTTTTTTTTTTTTTCGTTACGAGGACGGAGACGGTATTCAAGAAAACACGTAATTGCGAACTTTGATACTCACAAGGATGTAGGGGGTGTGCATGGGTCGGTGCAATCCGGTTTTAGCCTAAAATCGTAACCAAAAACCGATATTTTGGTTTCTAGGTTTTTAAAATCATTCGCTTTCGGTTTTTGCGGTTTTTAGTTTTCAATTCGGTTTCCATTTGGTTTTGGGTTTTTTAGTTATACCATTTGGGCTTGAAGTTTTAAAAGAAAAAAATTGTCCAAATTAATAAATATAAACTAAAAACCTTGGGCTTAAATCATTTTGTTGTTTTTTATATATAATCTGCATATTCTTATAAATTATATATTTGACATTAAAATGAATTATAATTCATAAAATACAATAACAAAAAATTTAATATTATATTTTAATCAACAAATTCAGTTTAAAAATTATTTTTGAAACCTACATAATTTAACAAAAAGTAGATAGCATATGTTAAATAAGTATATAATAGGCTAATCATGTTTATAAATGTATGAATAAATCTTTAAATTTACAAGTATGGTTTATATGGTTTTGCTTTGGTTTTTCTTTTCGCTTTTTTTTACAAGAAAAGCCGACACCTAACCAAAAAATCGGTTTTTAGAAACCATCAAACCATACCATCAATTTCTTATTGGTTTTAATTTTTTTGATTCGGTTTCATTGATTATTTTGGTTACGGTTTGGTTATTGTTATTTTTTGAGCACCCCTACAATGATGTACTTGAGGACTAAGATTCTCTTAGATGATATTTGAAAAAAAAAAATAATATTTTCACAAATGGCTATCTCTACAAAGAACTGGTCATAATGGCGACTATTGCCGCCACAAAAGACCACACACTAGTAGCAGGGACAAGTCGCTTGTATTTTGTTTCCTCAAAAGGTTTTTCGCTAATAAACACGGATAGTTGCTAATTTGACACCACTAATAGTGTCTTCTCAGAAAATGACAACAATGGGGACAATAGTCACCTCTAAAAAGCTTTAGCATTCTAGTTAACTCGCGACAAATATTCCGGTTAAGCTCATTAGTGGTGATGTCGCTGCTGTTATTGCTCGCTGTTGTGATTTAAATATATTTCTTTGTATTTCTGACATTCTAGTTTTCACAAACCAAACATGCTCACATTCAGATTTTCTAGAAAGACAAATACACTACAACTAAGATTCCCTTTAAATTGCTTTAATGAACTTAATTTTCATATATATATATATATATACATACATACATACATACATGTACAAAAGTACATGGATGACTAATTTTCTTATATGTATTTCTTAGAGTGAGTTGTCGTTTTACTCCCTGAAATTTAGTCATATTTTTTATTTTCATCCAAACATGATTTTTTTGCATCCGGCTCTCCAAAGTTTTAAAAATTTACCACTATCATCCAAAAAAGTTAACTATGTTAATTTCAGATATTAAACCATCTATCTTTAAAAATGGGTAATTATGTACTTTTATACATCAAGACAACATCCTAATTTATGTTAATGCATTTGTATTAAAACTCCATTCACGTGTCATTGTTTAATTCACGAAACCTAAATCGAACATTTCATCTTCAAACCTTACATCATGACTGAGTATCAATATTGTCGACTTCTTCGTCAAGGAAGAGAATGACCTTTTTTTCGTGGAAGTTAGGAACCCATTGCAAAGGGATCGTATGATAGAGAGCATCATCTCTAGTCATCATCTCTCCTATATTATGATTCAGTTTCACTCGTTTATGGTTATGTAATTAAGGGTTTTGTTTTGTAATCTAGAGGATGATTTTGTTGATTATATGTTTAACAATTTAAATTAACATTTACGTGTCATTGTTCAATTCACGAAACCTAAATCAGACATTTTGTTTTCAAACCTTTCATCATGACTAAATCACAACATTGTCTGCTTCATTGTCAAGGAGGAGAATGGACCTTGTTTTTGTGGCAGTTAGGAACCCATTGCAAAGGGGTTGTATGATAAAGACCATCGTTTGTAGTCGCCATCTCCCTTATATTATGATTCAGCTTCACTCGTTTATGGTTATGTAATTAAGGGTTTTGTTTTGTAGTTTAAAAAGGATGAATTTTTGATTACATGTTTCACAATTTAAAATAACAGAGTTAACTTTTTTAGAGGAAAATGTTAATTTTTTAAACCTTGGAGGGCTAAATGAAAAATAAAAATTTTTTGGATGAAAATGACAAATGTAACCAAATCATAAAAAGAAAAACGTTCAATCTATTTTTTAATTTAATTTATTAGCTATACAAAAAGCACCTGCTAATGTATAAAATAAATAAATAATAAGTTTAGAATAAAATATCATTACCGATTTATAGAGGTTGTAGTGAATGTCAACAAATTCACTTTACATATTTCCTCGATCTTCAATATCCCTAAAAACGTCTCTCTAGTGTGGTAACGATCATCGGCTTACAAAACGTCCCTCTGGTTGGATGGTGGTGATAGCATAGTACGAAAACATCTTACCCTTTTAAGAAAGTGATTATCTTATTTGTCTCACTTTTTAAAAAGAAAGTGCTCACTTTAAATGTGTCACTGTTTAAAAGAAAATGTTCACCTTATATGTCTCATCATAAAATAAAGTGATCATTTTATATATCTAATTCTTTAAAAGGAAGTGATTACATTCTATATCTTACTAAACAATGATAGTGATTGCCATAAATATATATATGGAAGTAAGTAGTTTGGGTTCTTCTCTAGCTTAATTAGATCTTTGATATCTTAATCTTTATTTTATATATATATATATATAGGAAAGGTTCTTGAGAAAAACAATAGTTATGTGAAAACTAAAGAAAATCACGGAAACCAATAACATAATTCATAATTTTGTTTGTTATTTTAATTTTTAAAGTGTGATTAAGTATTTGGTGCATATATGTTGAGCATACATACACAAAATGAAGAGCCTTACGTATGCGTAACACTGTATCGAATGAAAAATGGTTACGTATACGTAAGTTATGTGTGACATATATGTTAAACTATGCTACAGTTTTCATTTGATTCATACCCTTATTTATATATACTTACATATATATATAAAGGGTAGTGATAAAAAAATTATAAATTATGTGACCGATTTTATTGGTTTTCTCCAGTTTTCTCATAACATTGTGGTTATACACACATATATATGTATATATATATATGGGAGAGATCAATAAATAATATGTATTATACATTTTTGTAGTGCAAAAGGTGGGAAACAAGTGTAGTAGGACCCCAGTATTGTAAGGCCTCGCTCAATATAGGCTTCATCATCAGATTTACATATGAGAAGCATAGTTCATAAATTGATAGTAATTAAACTTAAACATTGAAACATAACGGTCTTTACATAATTCTTTTGTCTTAATACATGTCATAAGAAAACTTTAACTAATCGTAAACTACTTTCACTTGGATGTTAGTCTTTGATATGTCGGGAACCTCTGATTCCCATGCAAAGCTTCCATCCTCACTTTCTTAACTGCTCAACCTAATATACATACTAATAATAAACATTGTTGAGTGAGTTGTAGTTCTAGCTTTAACACTTAACTTAACATATCATAATGTTTCATAATAGCATTAACTTTTCATCAAATCATATCATATATAATCATCATCACAACATATCATGGCATAGTATGATCATAACATATCATAGTCATGTTATTCCTCTTTACCTTATTATACATAACTCATGATCACTAATGTAAGTTGCAATCAAGACTATACCGGTATGGGATCCAAAACCATTTATTGCATATAGCAAGACTTAACTTTTCCTTTCTTGTAGCGTATGCAATACTTAACATCATTAAACTTTTTTGTCATATGATTGATTTCTTTCCACGCTAGTAAGACAAAAATCTCTTTCCTTTATAAGAGAGGACTTATCCCTTTCTTTTCATGAGATATGACTTAGTCATTTCCCTTTTTTGTCTTTAGACAAAACTTAGAGGTATATTCATTTCAATTTGTAGTATTTAAAGATCTATTTGTTGCCTAAACAACAGGACTTAGCATAACATAATCATATTGGTTATATATGTATATTTACATGTACGTACATAATATAAGCCTTACATAACCTTAAATGATTCCATTCTTGCTTAGACAACAAAATTTAACATAGCATTTACATTACTTATATATGCATGCCTTTATTTTCATATATGGCCCATTATTTACATCTAGTAAGACTTAAACATATTGTTCATTCCTTCTTTACCTTTCTTGTACTCATATGGGACTTTACTATACCCATATTCCTTTATATTATCATACCTTACATATTGTCACATTCTCTGTCCTTAGATTACATAAGTGAAATTATATAATTGTGCGAGGGGGTCGTAGTAGGTAGGCATTGAGTTACAGGGTGTTATGTAGTTGTAGAGGCTTTATGTAGTTGCGGAGGGTTAACCAATTACGGGGGCTCATCACACGATGATTTAACTAAGGCATTTCACTTACGGAGGTGAAGCATATTCACTATGAGATTGTTTACGTATTTCTATTATGGAGGGAAACTTTACGTCCAAATCAAAAATAATAATAAAAATATTTTTTAAGTATGTATAGTCGAATTATGGAGGGAAACTTTACGTCCAAATCAAAGTAATAAGTAACATAAGTATATTTTAAGTATGCATAGTCAAAATCATTAAAAAAAATACACATAAAGAAGCATGTATAGAAATCACCTTTCAAGCTATGAATTAATAGACCCTGATATCAGGGTTTTTCATCGGCTCTGAACCTTCACACCTCAAGATCCAACCTTTACGTGTTAAATCATTGCTAAATCTTTAAATTTCGTCATCACAAAGCTATGCAAACATGCGAGTTTGAACATAAAAACACTACCTTTTGCTCAATGGATCAACCTTTATCCCTCTATAACTTCCTCTCTTTTTCTCTTGCTTGCAGCTAAAAGTTTTATAAAGGGAAGGTAGTTGGCAACCACATTTTCATTTATAGGTAACAATTAGGGCAATCTTTCATTTCTTTAATCGCCCCTTTATGTTTCCTTCATTTAGCGGCTACCCTTTAAGCTCTTTAATGGTGACGTATCAAGAGTTTTGGAGTGTTACAAGTATTTATGGACAAACCTTGACAGTGGAAAAAAAAAAACCATTATCCTAGTCTGGCAAACGATTGCAACATATAGATGCAAACATTTGATCTTGTTTTCTAGCTATTGTTATTTATTCAAAAACACACAATTCAGTCATTAACCATTAAAAAACACTAAGTTTTACTTTCTAAAAAGGTTACTTTTGACCCTTACGATCTCACCAAAAAATTACACTATATTTGCAAGTTTATTATTTGTAACATCAAAAGTGAAAAAGATATTTTCTTAAGAGTTTTAACCTTTAAACATTTTAAGCATGTTAGCTTTTGCTATATAGGATTATATTAATATTTAACCTCTTATGGAAGATTCCACTAATTCAAATTCAACTTTGGATGAAAATCTGTAACATGTGTTTGAAAGCCTTTTCAAGTTTATGTAATGACCATGTTGTCGTGATTGGATAAAAAACAAGTTAATTTTAAAGACTTAGCTACCCATAACTAGTACAAAACAGTAAGGTCGTCTTCATACGTAATTGGTGGAAAGTGTAAGCTTTTAAACTAATTAGATACGTACAAAAAAATCAATTGTGAGTTGATTTTCAGAAAACAATTGTAAAGCATAGAACTTGATTAAGATTTTGTTAATTATTAAGAGAAAATCAATGATTTATGGGATCCGGGTTTAAAGATTTATACAAACTCGTTAATCTAGCTTGGAGAACACATAGTGTTGCACCCCCGCCGCAGAAGACGCGAGAGTGCAACATAATGATTTTATAGCTCATGGTATTAAGATTGAAACTAAGGATACATATTATTATTCTAATTTCATGATTGATTAAACACGTGTTCAAAACAACAAAAAAACCTTAACATGATTCAACATGACAAATGATTATTTCTTTATTTTTAACTAAATCTCAAAGCTTCTTAAGTGATCTTCAACAAGCCTAATTCACATTTCCTTAACCATGTACAGAAAAGGAACAAGTAGAAATTGGTAAGAAACATAGGTTTTAAAGAAATAAATATATAAGTTTGCATAAAAATTACAATACCATTTACAAGTGCATCACTTAAGCACAATAATATCAAACACATATACCTCGCAATCAAGCCTAAATGTTTAAGTATACGTCTCCACAATCCCCAAGATTGTTTAAGTTTATGTATGATGTTCAGCTCCATGAGTTGTCCATAATACATGTTTTCGTTTTCCCACCTATGCTCATATTAACTAGTACTACCATATGCTTGTACTAAAGTTAATGATTGCAAAGCTTTTATATTGTGTTTAAATATTAAGTGTGCCAACGTGTCATGTTCCACCCAAATAATCAAAATGTTTAAAAGAGGCCTATGAATCTCACCTTGTATGATGATGGTTATAAAGTTCACAAGAAAGCTTGGATGTTCCAGAATTAATGATGATGTTCTAAAAAAATAATAACTTAGGGTTGGAAGTTACTACAAGAAGTTAGGACGTTAAGATATGCCAAAAGGCGAAAGTTAGATTGAAAAAGGATTATTGGATTAATTTCAGATTTTGGACAGAATGTTTGGTATGTATTTGAATAGGTTTTAAAAATATTAAACAGTTTCAAAAAATTATGATGGAAACATCAACCTAATTCGAAGAACTCTAGCTCAAGGTCACAGTCGTGTCAAGAGTAGGTAAGGTGATTATGTCGGGAGGATGACCCGAGGGGTTAATAAGACTAGGTCTTAATGTGAAAATTTGATTAACCAGGGTTGTGAGATAATCATGATGCTCTCCAAATAGCGTATGGTCATGCTTGAAAGCTTATCATTGTGAATATAAATGCACCCTTTTCTTAATTTTTTTCGGGGTTGTATCCGAGCTAGTTAAACATTTTGATAAAATGTTTTAAGCGTTTGATGGTAAGTTAAATTGTCACCGATGGGCTGGCATACATGTTGGTCACTACAACCGCAGCAAATCATTAAGGTTTGTGGACAAACTCTGGACTAAGTCGCAAATCACGTCGGGGCATATGCGTGTTTAGTTGGATACATCTAGGTAGGGGGCTCACTTATAGGATTTGGTCTGAATTTGAAGGGTAATATCATAAGAAATGCTATCAATAAATTGAAATGCCATAATACAAAACTTGCGTTTTTAAATCTTACAAACACATATATGATAAACCATAATTTCATTAGTTATATTAGATAACGTTATGATATTAATTTTATATTAGAAACGTTAAATCAGCTTATATTATTAATGAAGTCGTCATTGATGACATCTATCATTTATGTATTTCCTGACGATTGATTTTGCCACGTCATCATCTGTTTGTTGATGGAATGTATTCGATTGTTTTTTGTTGGTCGATTATATGTTTAATGATTTTTTATAATTTAAGTTATCTTTTACGGTATCATATAAATCATTACATTGAACAAGTCAACGACACTTCAAAAATTGTCCTTATATTTTAATAAAAATGTACCATAAATTAGGACCACACTATGCGGTGCATTTCCAAACTTCATTATGCTTCATTATGCACGGTGTAGTGCTAACAATAATATGATTAAATATATATAATAAACGTATATATAAAGTTGCTACGAATCAGTTATCGAGTTTGAAACATAAATTAAAAACAGTTACATAACTAGCTGATGCTCTTCAGTCGGTAACAATTTTATTTTTCACAGTAACAACATGTCACTGTCCGCCGATATAACCTACGATACAAACAAATGTATCATATTTTGAATAGAACTACGTTCTTAACAAACTTTATATCAGGACACCAAGAAAAACAATTAAAGACATCACAAATTAGTTTTTATATGTTGACGAACGAAAGCTATTGAAGAAAATCAAAGTAGTAAAAAAGTTGTTGCATCGAGAATGATTATATTAACAAGAAATCTGTGAAATACAATTAATAGATTTAACTGTTTGAATCAATAGACACAACTATGCCTAAGGAATAAGTAAACAAGAGACATTGTCCTAATGTTCCAATGGTTTGAGGGTGATCGTTAATTAAAGTTTGGGATTTTTAAGTCTTAGTTTTAAAACATGACTATGGGGATTTTCTCACAGTGGTGGGTGATGGAATTCTTGGATGAGTCCAGCTTGAAACGTCAAAATTAATATAGATAATTAAAATCATGTCTCAGGGTGGTTCCCTCAGGCTTTGGGCTCAATTTCAAATGCCATTAAAAAAAAGTAAACAAGAAATAGTTTTCAAATACCAAGTATACTTGATTCATTGAGTTGCAAAATCTAGAGTTTTTGTACAAGATGCAAATCAAGCAGTAATTTTAAAACTATACAAAAGTAAGATACTTATACTACATTAGAGTTAATTTACATTGTCCATTCCTTGATAACAATCGAAGGCATACTCTAGCCATCAATTTTTACATTATGGCATTCCACGAATGCAAACTTTTAATTAACTACATCAATGGTAGGAATAATACAAACAGTGCCAAAATACAGAGAGGTAGTATGATTAACCAGATTGCGGAGTTAAGGCCGTTTCACTACTTCTCGATATAGATATCCTGCTAGTACATCAGCAATTGTAGATCTGTAGTGATTCGGTTGATAGATTGCTTATCAACATATAAATTGTATTAGCAAACAAAATTATTTATAGAAGGATTTTGTTTATCAAAAGTACAAAGACTTTCGAAAGATCGGACTGTTGTTTCAGAAGCGTCATTTTCTCAGCAACTTCCATCAACAACTATCTTTCAATATCCCCAACAAAAGTTAATGCGTTAAAAGTATATATAATATAAGAGGTCAAGTTAAAACTTTAGAAAGTTAAGGGTTTAATTAAAAAATTAAAAATATTAAAGGCTAGTTCGAAAATAATGGTGATATTGAAGGTTTGCTTTGAGAATAGTTGTGATCCGTAGCATCACTAACATTACTAAATCTATATTCATATCTATATTATCTAATAAAATAATGTTTATTTTGATACTTGTCATTCTCTTTAATCATGTTTTTGATACTTGTCATTATTTTAAATATTCTCATTTAATTTTTCCTCCAAAAGGGTATTATAATAATTTAAACACTCAAATTAGTTTCTCTCTTTTAATAAAAATTAAATTTATTAATTGATACATTTCTCTCTCTCATCTATATTTTTTAAAATTAAGCTATGTTTTTTAAATTAAATTTTATTAAGAAAATTAAAAATCATATCTTTTTTATTAACATAGAATTCATAAAAAAATTTTTTTTTATATAATATGAAATTTTCTAAAACAATAAACCTTTTTGAAATAAAATATTTTAAATCTGTCTTTTTTTAAAAAATTATAAAAAATATGAATTTTTCTGAAAGAAGTTTTATTAAAACAATCAGAATAATTAGAAACCCGAGTTTTTAATAAACAAGATTTTTACAAAAAATAAATTATTATAAAAAAAACTTAACACGAATGTTTAAAAATAAAACTATTTAGATAAGATAGTTAAAAAAATAGTATAATTGTTTTATTTGTTGAACTATTACGTATATATAATTTTAATCATATCTTATATTAAAATATCGTACTATAACTTTTCGTGTTTATTACTAACCATAATCCGTTTAATAAATAGGTTTTTAGCTTATCTATTTATCTGTATATTTATCTATATATAACAAAAAAAAAATCTAAAATAAGACTTGAAACAATTGTAGGTTTTATCATACTAAATTTCTCATTTAACTTTATTATTATTGATAATATTGAATACTAATAATATTACTCATATCATTTTCAAATTAAAAATTATATAATTTAATAACTTAAAACCTATTTTTTTATTCAAAACAAACTTTAAGAACATAATTTTTATAAAATAAAGAATATAACAAACTTTTTTTAAAATAAATTCATTTTTCTTAAAACAAAATATTTAAAACCCGTATTTTTTTATAAAATAAAAGTTTAAGAAAAATATATTATTGTTTATTTACTTAAAGTAGATATTTATATGCAATTATAATTATATTTTATCTTCAAATATGATTTTATAATTTATAAATTTTTATTACTAATTATTTTATATTTTATTATTCAACCCGTGTAATACACGCGCTACTAACCTAGTGAGTTCATATACAGAGTATGTATTAATCAAACTAAAAGGTAACCAACTCAGTAAAAATTTTAAACCATATATAGTTGCAATTGCAAGTATGAAAGATAATTCACCAATCAAAATGAACATTGCATCGTTATTACATTTTTCGAACAACGTTAAAAACTACCCACAATACTCGAGTGATTTTTTTTTTGTGACAGAATGTCAATTGTCAATACTGATTTTCGCACTTCAGACGTGACTTACCCAGAAACACAATAAAGAAGGAAACTTATCACTGTGAAAAAAACCTTTTTAAGTCAAATTTAAACCTGGGACGTAAAAAATCTCAATACTAAACCATCACCCTCTAACGAAATAAAATTGGTGCATCATCATTACATGGTCTTGCTTTGAGTAATTAATAATTTGAAAACACTAGTTGTTGAAGGTACCGGCATTACTAAATAAGTTAATATAGAATTTCAGGAAAAAATTAATTTATCACACAAAATGCTAATAAAGATCAATACAATTTTGTTATAAATTTAACTTACATGAACTCTAATTGCTTTTTATATCAAACAAATTCATAAACCAATATTATGTATTTATTTATTTGTTACACCACCAATCACTTTCAGTCGCTAAGCCCTACAAGAACATATGCTAACCACCGTCCACCCACCTCCACCAATCGTCCCTAACATCCTCCCACCTATTTAGTTGTTTCAGCTATCCTACATATATGTTCCGCCACGATCACTATCCTCCATCTCTTGCCTTAGCTAGGGGCAGTTTATCAATTTTAAAGCCTAAACGCAAAAAGAAAACTTGCGTGAGTTTTATGTGTCATTTTTAAAATGACGAATTCTAGTGCTTTTATGATTGAATGAGCGTAAAAAATAGCTTAACTAAACTATAGTTGGACTATCTATAATAAAGCAATTTAAGCTAAACCCAAGGCTAAAAATCACCCACATAGTCATAGCCTAATGCCACCATCCCACCTCCAATGTTGTGACCACCTTCGTTGGTCGTCAACTCCCACCATCCCCACTACCGTAACCGCACTTAATTGTTGTATTCTTTCTATTTTCTATTTTTTAACATTTTTTAAAATTCCCATTATTTTCTGGAAAGTAAAGAAAAATATATCAGAAAGAAAAACTGTGATATCTCTTCTCAACTAAACGCATCGTTGAAATTTTTTTACGTGAATGGAAATTTTTTATTTTATTGACTAAAAAATAAAATCTAACTCTAAGAAGCAAGCTACCTCAAATAGCTTTTATGAAATATAAAGAGCTTTGAGATTAAACTTACGTAAAAAAATCGCTATAATTACGTGACTAATAAGTATTTATGTGTGTCATATATGTGTTTCATATATATCTTTTTATAATTTTAACTTACATGAACTCTCATTTCTCTTTATATCAAACATATTCATAAACCAAAATGTTTAGTTATTAATTTCCTCCATATCTACTACATTTCACAAGTATAATATAACAAGTATCTAATATTTTAATTTAAAGCAATATAATATCTTTAACATATACTATCATTACAATATACTAAAAATACTTCATGGATGATCATTACCAATAACTAAACGATGTAATAATATTATTTTAAACATAAGTTGAAAATGAATATATTCGTTTTCAGTTTTAAGAAGGGCCCAGTTTTTTAAAGACACTTTGACTTTAAGAATTTTAAAAAAGCCCCACTCTTGGAGACTGAATATTACCAACCTCGTTCTGACTTTAGATAACCGCGTTCGGAATTCGCACGCAGATTATTATTGTATTTGGCATTTGCAGTAGAAGAATAACTTGTGATATTCAGATAGAAAATTAAATAAAATATTTGAATATAATCTATCCTAATAAATCACTAACTTGGGGTTTGTGGCGGTAACTCAATTTTACTTTTTCCCGCTTAAACTCTTCTCATTTATGGTTAAAACTAACTTTAATAAACATGTGTTTTATACAAGTTAAATAAATAAAATATTAAATATAATAAAATTTTATTAATTAAAAATAATATTTTAAGATAAAATATGATTAAAATTACGTATAAGTAAAAATTATAGGTAATAAAACAATTAAATCAGCGTTTTAAACTTTTTTTTTTGTATTTTTCAAAAGTAAATTAAACACTTTGTTACAAAACAACCATTTTAATAAAAAATATCATTTTTAAAAATTTGCTTACTATAACTCCTAAATTTAATTTTTTTTGTTTATAAAAATTTTTACTTTTAAAAAAACCAATTTTAAAGTATTTCGTATATTTAAAAAAAGTTTGGTGTTTAGAAAAATTTCTTTTTGTAAAAGTTTGTTTCTTTAGAAATAACATAAATAAAAAGATATATTTCTTAATTTATTAAAAACTATTGTTAATATAAAAAAATTAAATAATATTATTAGTAATTAATATAGTTATTTAATAGAACATAAAATAAAAAAAATTTAGTGAGAATAAATGTAGAGTTGACACGTGGCACCCCTAGTTATCATTTTATTAGAATAGGAAAATTATTATTCATTCAATCACTCCATATTTAGCTTTTTTTAAATAAAAAATATATTTTATTAATCAAAACTATTGACTATTGGTTAATATTAATTTTAACTAACAATTTAAATATTATTAATTTTAATTTTTTATTTTGTTACGAATATCAATGCATTTTAACTGTTCATTAACTCTGTTACTTTTTTATGATATATCACATGATGTGTTTCGTAACATTACTTATAAGATACTTAAAATTTAAAAATATAATATATTACTAATTAAAAATATAAATATATTACCGAATTATTTTTTTTAAGAAATCATTTTTAAAAATTATTCAACATAACTATTTTGTCGTCAGTTGAATAGCTTGGAAACAAATAACACAATAATTGAATAATATATAATATGTATATGTCATATAATAAGCAACGTCACATGTCACGTCATATAAAAACTAACGGAGTTCACGAATAGTTAGACTGAGACTGTAAATGGTGAGAAAATCAAAATTTAAAATTAATATTGGTTAAATTATTAGTTGAGATTAATATTCACCAGTAGTCAATAATTTATATTATTAAAATCCAATTTTTCTTTGTAAATAACCTGAATATACATATTTCCTAATCAATTCATGTACTCACATTTTTTTAAAATTATCATTACTAGAAAAGATCTTAAAAAATCGATTTAGAAATTTCTGTTTTTTAAAATTTTATTATCAAGAAAGAAAAGTTTTTAGTTCTTGCTTGATAAGTTTCGTAAGTTTTGTATTTATAAGTAGTTTAGATGATAAGAATTCATGTCTCACAATTAAGAGAATTAAGTTAATCTAAAACTTTATTTTTTTTATATTAAAAAATTACAAAAAACATTCATTACGTTTATAAGACTTTTAGGGGTCCTCTGGTTCACAAAATGTTTATATAATAAACTAGCTTAAAAACTCATGTATTACACTAGTTGAAACAGAATATTAAATTAAATAGTTAGTATGAAGAGATAAATATATGATTTAACAATTTAATTGATAATCGTAAAAGTTTTAAATATATATATATATATATATATATATATATATATATATAAAATTTAAAACGAATTATTAGTCTAGTTAAGTAAAATAATTTAGTTGCTTAAATTGAAAATTCAATATAGTTTCCTAAAATATAGTAAAAAGTAGTGAAACTATTAATTTATTGCTTAAAATTAGGTAATTATTATTACTTAAAATTAGATAATTAGTTTAGACGGGAAAATAATGATGAGAATGCATTACATAATGACACGTGGCACTATTTTTACTTTTTTATTATATAGTATAGATTGAAATTTGAATTGAAATTAAAATTTGAGATGATACTTTTAGAATTTTAGGTTTGGTTTGGTTTGCAAATATAAACTACCTTAAAACAATCATCACCTTCTCTGTCACTCCCAACCCTAATCCCCCTTTTCCGTCAACAAAGATGTTCGTGCACTCCTTCATCCTCATCACAACCCTAATCGATCATCTCCTCATTATAGTCGTTACATCATAACTACTCCCCTAATCATAGCCCGCACCATCGAAGATCCCTAGAACGAAACGTGCTTCATCTAGTCTTTGATTTACTGAAGAGTGTTGCCGACTAATAATTTCCATACTTTAGGCTAATTGATTTTAAAAAGTTTAAGTTACTTTTTAAAAATATCAATCCTACTCTTACCCTAAAGGACCAAATTGGTAATTTTCATAATTGTTTTCTTTTTATTTGAGTAAATCACAAATTTTGTCCTTTAAATATATTTAAAATTATAAATCTTATACTTAAAATTTGATAACTATACTGAGTGTCATCTATTTGAAAACTTTTCATGCTTTCTATAATTTTTAGTAATAAAAGTTTAACTTTTTCTGTTTGTTTATGTACATGACTGTTTTACCATTACCCTTTAAAGGTTGAAATATGTGATTTTTACAATATTTATTTTTTTTTCTTTTTATTTTGTTTTATTTACTTTGCTTTTCTTTCATTCTTTCTCTTTTTTAATCACTTTCGTTTTGTAAACTTAAGTTAAATATTATTAGTTAAATATTTATGATCTTTTTTATACGATATGTTTTCACTTATAGGTTGTTAAATTATTAAAAAACATTTTTTTAAAGTTAGTTATTTACTTTTCTAATTGAACGAATAAAAATTAGAGTGCTCATAATATATATTTTTTCATATTATAAAAATTAAATTAGCTATCAGTTATGTTTCACTGTCTTTTTTTACCATTTTGGTATAAGCATTTTCAACTATATCAAACACTTTGGCTTATGGTTTATATTAGAAATCTTTTGGATACCGTATGATTTTTAGATATGACTTTTCATATTATACTTGGTTATAAGGCTGGGCTATATATATATAGTTAGGCTTTGTTTATTAAATGGAATTTGTAACTGTTTTTACTCTAAAGGTTTAATAAGCTCAAACCATAAAACCAAACCGAAGTGAAACCCTTAGTAATTGTTTGGTTTAGTTTTTCATTTTAATTGTAAGTGGTTTGTTTTTTTTATTTACAATAAGAGAAAATTACATAAATGGTCCCTGTAGTTTAACCAAATTGCATGTATGATCCCCAAACTTTAAAAATTGCAAAGTTAGTCCAACATTTTGTGTAATCATTCCATGTTTGGTCCCTAGCACTAAATTTATTTATTTTTTATGCATTTTATAAAAATTAAATTAATTTTAAATTCGATTTTAGGGACTAAAAGTGCAACCTCACATAAAAGTTTGGACTAAGTTTGTACTTTCGTAAAATTTGAGAACTAAATTTGTAATTACTACATAAAAGTTTGGACTAACTTTGCAATTATTAAATTTAAGGAACCAATTACGCAATCTGGTCAAACCACATGGATCATTTATTCAATTTTCTCTTTACAATAATTAAAACCTATTTAAGACAGCTTAACTAAAACTCTGAATAATAATGCATATAATTATAGAACATTCGGGGATTTGTTTATTTAAAAACTTTAAACTAGTTGTTTAGAAACCATTTTAGTATATCTTATTTGAAATTAAGGTTACAAGTTATCACACTATATTTATAAATAAAAATAAATCATTTGATTGAAGATTGAAAAATAAAAATTCAAACCATAAACCAAAATCCTATAGTCTCCATCTGGTTTCAAATATAAACCATAAACCAAAACATTTGAAATTACAAAAAAAAGTTGTACCAAAAAAGTTATAAAAAAACCGAGTTGTCTAATTTTATTGGTTTTATTAGAATGGAAGTAAAGTGAACAAATAAAAACAATATTTTAACAAATTAAAAGACTACGAACGAAATTAAATTTCATAGAAAAATTTAAATCAGAATAAATTACACAGATGGTCCATATCATCAGGTCAAAATTTTTGATTAGGTACTCAAAGTTTTAAAATTACGAATATAGTCCATAATATTATATTTATATTTTATCAATTGTCCATACCCTGTTAGTTAGTCAGTGATATTAAAATTTTTAAAATGATTATTTTACTTGTATGGATCTTTTAATGTAATTTATATTTTACTTTAAGTTTTTCTTTATAAAGATGTTTATTATTTAATACACAAATAAATAAATTTTAAAAAGTTTTCTTTTTTATGTTTGATTTATAAATGTTTTTTTAAACCTATTGACTTTTAAACATCTTTCTTAAATCTTTTATATTATTAAAGGTACTTTTAATAACATTGTCTTTCATAAAATCATATGGTTTTCTAAATGTAATTTTTAAAATTATTTATTTTCTAGATATAATTTTTAAAAATGTTTGTTTATTGCATGTTTTAAAAGAATATTAAAAAAGACGTTTAAAACATAATGGTTTAAAAAAGATGTATTAAATTTTGAGATTTTTGTTAAAATATGTTTTAAAAAATGAATGGTTTAAAAAAAACTTTAGAAAACCAACTAGTTAAAAAATATTTAAAAAATCAAATGGTTTTAAGAATAACGTTCAAAAAATGAACAGTTTAAAAACTGAACATTTCAAAAAACATGTTTTTAAAAATTTTTTATTTATGTATTTAAAAAGTATTTTATTAAATAATAAACATATTAATAATAAAATGATAAAAAAATATAAAAAAATTTGAAAAAAAAATGTAAAACTTTTTTTAATAAAACTAATTCTTTAGTTAGAAAAGTAAATTAAATAGATAGCTAATGCGAATAAAATGTTAATTTTAATAATATTTAACATCACTAACTATTGAATAACAAACTTAGGTTTCATAGATGAAAGAGAAAAAAATATTAATGATTATATTCAAAAACTTTAAACTTTAAAGATTAAATCTAAAATTTTAACATAACCATAGGGAGCACCCATGTAATTTCTCCTTAAATCAATTAATTACTGATAATTAAGAAAAGTTTTTTTTATAAAGAAATGGTTAAAAATAAAGAAAATAAAGTAAATAATAAAAGTAGAAAGAAAAAAATTAAAGATTAATAAGAATTACAAATTTCATCCTTTTAAAGGGTAAGATCAAAATCGACATTTATGAAAAACTAAGGGGTTGTTTGTCTCAGCTTCTTAATGATTCAGATTATTGAATGGTTCAACACTTAATGGTTCAGAGTGTTTGTGTCGTGAGCAGATGTCTAAATGGTTAAGCATTGTTGTCTCTGAATGATTAAGCATTATACTAAGTCTGAATGGTTAATAGCTTTTATCTGAATTGGCGAGACATTTGCCTTTGATTAGTTAAACAATATACTAGCTCTTAATGATTTAGACCTTTTACTGGTTCAGCACTTAATGATTCAAAACTTTTAATGGTTCATCACTTAACCATTCAAAAGTTATCAAACAGCCCCTAACAGAAAAAGTTAACTCATGCTAGTAAAAATGACAAAAAAATGTGATAAGTTTTCAAATAAAAAACACTTACTATACTTACTAAAGTTTAAGGATAAGATTTATAATATTGAGTATACGTAAACAACAAAATTTATAATTTACTCTTTTTAATTTTCAATAATTTCCTTTATAATGGTGTCACAACCGAACAATCCTTTTTGCTACTTACGCGGTCAGTGTTTTTTCTGTCGCTAATTTTACAACAAGGTTTTCTCAATCGCTAAATTTTGTGACTTATTTTGTTTTTGTTACTAGTGTTATCATTATTTGATTTCGGTCGCTAATATGGTTGCTAAAATCATGACCTTTTTACACCAGCTGCAAATTCGGTTGTACTTGTTTGTTTTTGTAGTAGTGATAGACAGTTGATCGATGTCGAAGTATCAATCAAATAAGTGTTAATTTATGTGTTCCTATTCACCTTAAACTAGTTAGGGTAAGTAGGGTTGTCGATATTCGTGGAATTAGTGGTCGGTGTGTTGCGAACTGATTTATATGAAAACAAATAACCAAATTATTAAATTACTTAAACTATTGCCTTTTGACTGTAAAAATTGAATTTTTGGAATGATTAACAAATTAACTAGGAAAACAAATTATTAATAATCAAACTTGGTTAAGAAAACAATTATAAGAAAGAGTAATCCACTACGGATTTAGGTTTGGCTTTCAGTAATCGTTTAATTCAACTTTATGAAAAATCCTTAATAGTTATGTAGTATTGATAATCAAGACTTAATAGGTATTAATACACAATGCCAATTCAATTAGGAATCAAAACTTGCACTTATATAATTTCCGTTTTTATTATCTTTCACCCAACTTGGTCCGACTCGGGTTTTCACCATTTTCATTGATTTTCGCCGTTTTTACTGATTTTTATTAGATTTTTATTATTTTTTATGGAGATACCTTAGAAGATAATAATTAAATAATTACGTCTATGATATTAAATTATTAATATTATTAATATTAAGTTTTGAAATGTTTTTGTATGTGAACATGTATTTTTTTTATTTATATTGATATTCAATTATTTTTTTTATAAATATTAGTAAGCTTATGATATTTGATATAATTTACCAAAAACTAATTAATTTATAAATTATCACGTCTAGTGCTTCCCAAGTACTTACCGCCTAGACCAAGTACTCGCAACTACCCGGTTGACTGGCTTGACAGCGTTTAGCGATTTTTCCAACCATATTGATAGATTTAGTTGAAAAAGTGTCGTGCGATGTAAGTATTCAAGGCACGGTTTACACCTCATATAAGTTAGAAACGTTTGGAACTCTCAATAATCAGCTTTGAAGAAGTGTATGGCTACACTTAAATAGAGTTACTCTTGAAAGTAAAACACATAATTAACTCACTTCACACACAAAAGAACAACATTAAAAATTTGAAATTAACAAATCGACCACCAACCAATACAACTTTAATGACAATGCTCAATTATTATAAAGGAAATAAGTACGTGACAAAAAAAAAATGAAAGTTTCTCTGAAAACCTTATTATTCATACCTATTAATTTGCTCAAACCATAGTGATCAAGTGTAATTTAACTCTTAATAAAATAAAGATTCAAATTTACACATATTGATTTCTAATAAAAAAATCAATTTAATCACTAATACAGTTGCTAAATTCGTGACGTTTTTATGTTGGTCGGAAGTTCGTTCGTATTTGCCTGTTTTTGTAGTAGTGATAAATTTAATGGAAGCAATGTGGTGAGATGTAAGTATTCAAGATAATATTTATACCGCATATAAATTAGATGCTTTAGAAACTCTCCAATCAACTTTAAAGAAGTACATTTAAACAGTCTAATAGACTTACTCTCGAAAGTGAAACACAGAATTAACTCACTTTGCACATCAAAGAACAACATGATAAAGAATTGAAGTTAACAAATGAACCACCAACTATTACGACTTAAATGACAATCCTCAATGATTATATATGAAATAAGAACTAGAAAAACTACATGAAAATATATCTCAAAACCTTATTGTCCATACCTATTTCATTGCTCAAACCATAGGGATCAGATGTGTAACTATCTCCTAATTAAATTATAGAAATCAGATTTACACATATTAATTTCCATACAATATTGTTTTTCTTACAGATGTTCAAAAATACCTGTATCCGAAACTGAATCCGAAATATTTGAAATTTCGGATTCGGATTCGTATAGCGTTTTAGAGAGTTTTCGGATATTCGGATATCCGAATTATCCGAAATATTTTAATAAAGATAATTAAATAATATATATTAATTATAAATTTCGGATATTTTCGGGTATTTTGTATATTTTTATAAAAAAACTTTGGATATCCAAAAACTTTCTTAATAAAAATATTATTTTTTATAAAAAATATTAAATAATGCATATTTTTTTAAGAATTCGGATATCCAAACCGAATCCCGAAATTTTGGATATCCAAAATTTTAGATTAGGATTCAAATAGTGAAATACACAATTAGAAATTTTTGGATATCCGAAATTCGAATATCCGATTTTGAAAACTCCAAGTTGTTGTAAGTTAACAAATTAAATTGTTAATTAATTAAAGCTATCAGATATATCTACAAGGATATGGATTTATAGAAATGTAAGAAGCAAGACCAATAAAAACCATAGTGGGCCAATCATTTATCGAGGGTAGTAAATGAACTGAACGTTCAGCGAACAGTTCGTGAACCTTTCTCCGGAGAGTTCGTTTACGTTGGTTCGTTTAGTAAATGAACGAACACGAACAAAAAAATTTCGTTCGATTAGTTAAACGAACGAACATGAACACAAGATGTGCTCTTTCATTTATGTTCGTGACCGTTCAATAATGTGTTCATTAATGTCTGTTCATGAATGTTCGGCGTTTGTGTTCGTAATTTTTGTGTCAATTATTTTTATGTCAAGTATTTTTGGATATTTATGCTAAGTATTTATTAATTTTTGGTGGATTTTATGCAATATTTGTGATGAAAATACATATTCTATTCTAAAATATATATATATATAAATATTTATATTCGTTTGTGTTCATGAACTTTTTTTTGTTCATCATGTTCATGAACATTTCTTTGTGTTTGTTTGCGTTCGATAAATGTCCGTGAACAGTTCATGAAATGTTTATTTATTTAATGAATAAACACGAACAAAGAATCTTGTTCGGAAAGTATTCGTGAATTGTTCATAAACAAGCTTATTTATTAATGAACGAACACGAACAAGACCGTGTGTTTACTCGTTTGGTTCATTTGCATCCTTACATATATCATCATAAATAATTTCTTTTTCTTTTTTTAATAAAACTAGTAATATATTATTATTAACAACTTATACATGTATCTTTGCAAGATTTAAACGTTTTATGTGTTTGACAAAAGAGAAACACCTTCCACGTATATCAAATCTCCTCATTATGGACGTGCAACAAATAAGTTAACCTCAATCCATTAAGTTGATTTTAACTAGGGTTTTTCAAGAAACTTTTATTCTAAAATTTAGAAAAACCATACAAGGTTGATTTAAAGTCAAGGTTTGTAAGTGGAACCTGATTTTGAAAGTTTGTTTACAATTGATAAAACACAAGTTGAAGGTTTACGTATCATTACGAAACATAATTTAAATTGAAGTTTATGGTATGTAATATTCTTATCGGTTCTTTCAATAGCCAGCGGAACACATGTACCATAATAGAACATATGCTGAAATTTTACGTACGATACTCAAGTGTTAAAATGGATACATATGGCCGGTGGCGGAGCTAGAGGAAATCTGTAAGAGGTGGGGAGGGGTGAAAGTCATAAGACTCAAATCAGAGGGGGACCAGACTCAATACGTATAAAATTTTCGACCGAAAAACATATAGATTTTTGGTCAAATTGTTTCACAAGCCTAAATGCATTTGATTTTACACATCACATATGTGTTTACACACCGCTTTACCGATCCTTCAATCAATGATGAAGTGTTATTTGTGTGTGTTTACAAACACACAACTCCAAGGAAAAGGAAACCCTACTAATTGTTAAAAGGAAGATGAGATATGAAAGAAAACAAGTTTGAAAAATACAGAAGATTGATGGTTGTGGAAACTTGATAACAGATCATTTTTAACGGTCCATAAACCCCGTCTGGTGAATAATATGTTTATTTTAATGATGCTAATAACCATAAAAAAAAGTTAACAAAGCTAGAAGTTAGAAGTTGCTAGTGGACAACATGTTTGAAGATAATATTGAGATCATGCTTCAAACTAACTCATGATTCACTTAAGAGAGTGTCTATCATCCGCCCATACTAGAAAATTTAATTTTATTATAAATCTTACTACTATAATAAATGAGTAACTATTAAGTACACGTGGCAGCATCATATTTTTTTTCACTAAAATTTTTCCTCCTCTCTTTAATATTAAATAATTAGCTTAATTACTAATAATATTATTTAACTTATAAATGGGTAGGTTTATCTTGCGAACCACCATATTTTGTGAAAACTCTGAAAACCGATATGAGTCAAACATTTTTTTATCACATGCAAAGTCACATGCCATTTTTCTCTTTTTTTTAAAACGTTCATAACTTTTTTTCACGACATCATTTTTTGAAAAAAAAATCACCATTAATTTCAATATTTTTTTTATCTTTCCAACGCCTACCATATTGATATACATTTTTAAAAAAAATATTCACTCGTTATTTACATACGTGTAAATCTGGTTAATCACATGTGTAATACCGAATTTATGCAAGTGTAAATCCGGTATTACACATGTGTAAAAATGAATTCCGTAAAAAAAAGAGAATTTTTTTTCTATTTTTTATAAATATTTTTATTTTTTTATGAAAGAGGAAAGTTAGGGAAACATTTTTGTGTTATTATTATTTTTATTTTTATATTATTTTTCATTTTATAATTTTTTTTATATTTTTGTTAATTAATATTTTGTCATTGAAAAGTAATGCCTTACATTGGTTACTAAAGTTCCCAAAAAAAAGGAAGTTTTCATTTGATCCATCCCATATTAAAAATAATTTTTTAAATAAATTAAGAAATAGATTTTTTTGTTAATATTATTTCTAAAGAAACAAATTTTTATAAAATAAATTTTTTTACGAAAACATCAAACTTTTATAAAAATACATAATATTTTAAAATTAGTGTTGTTAAAAAGTAAATTTTTATTTACCAAAAAAATTAAAATTAAGAGTTATAATAAGAAAGCTTTTAAAAATGATATTATTAATACGGTTTGTTTTGAAAACAAATTGTTTTACTCCTTGTTGTTTAAAAAAAGAACTTTTTTCCTACTTTTTTTGAAAAAAAAAAGTTTAAAATGTTGATATTTTTATTTTATTACTTATAGTTTTTACTCGTACATAATTTCAATCATATATTATATTAGAATATCGTTTTATAATTGATAAATTTTCATTGTATTTAATAATTAATTTATTCAACACGTGTAATACACGGGTTTACTAAAATTAATGTTATATATTTTGGTAATATATTTGACACCTCATGAGTCAGATTGTGTGTTCTTGCCATCTTATTAAATTCGAATGGTTGTAAGATAAATTGGTCCCTAAATGTAATAAATATAAATAAATTGAATCTCTCATTTATTCAAAAAGAGAATACAAAATTAATATACCTCTGATAATACTAAATAGAGATTTTTAAATATTTCCCCTTATTAAAAACATAAATTACATATTTCTCAAGTCATAAAATCAATTACATATTTACTCTTCCTAATACATACCTATTACATATTTATCCATTTTATTAAAATTAACGTATCAAATGACTATTTTATCTTGTTTTTACTAAGAAATATTTACATGTTGATCTTTTTTATTTATAATTGATTTAAAACTTTGCCAATTGTATTTTGTATATGGAGATATAATGTTGATTATCTATGATTATTGTTTTGAAATAAAGTTTTATACTTTTATATTTGGAGTTTGTAATTTTATTATTTTCCTTTATATATAAGACTCAAAGTGGATGAAACATGTGATTGATTTTTCTTATGAAGAAAACTATATAAAAATAACTTAGTAAAAATATGGATACAATATTCATTCAATAACTAATATTAATAAGATGGGTAAATATGTAATACATATGTTTTAAAAAAGAAAAATATGTAATTAATTTTTTAGTTTGAGTAAATATGTAATTAATGAGTTTAAGAGGGGGGAAATATGTAAATGCCCCTAAATAAATGCATGATCACGAGCAATATAATTATAAAAGTAGAGATATGTGGATCCTAAGGTAGAAATAAATTTTTTTTTTTTGTTAATTTGAAATGTTCTATTAATAAAGTCTCTTCCTTTGGTTACTTTATTGAGGTTCTTGCAACTTTTTTATGGCAAATCTAGCGTCAATTTTATTTGCACCATAGATGCAACCTTGGATCAGAATCTTAAGATACTAGATCTTTAACCATGAAACTGTCACTGAATTTTATATTTATTTACTAATTAATTTAATATATTAAAAATTATATAACAAATGAAAGTAAAAGAACATTAAATTGTTGGGATCTCAAGAAAGAGGTCCATGTTTGTGTTGCGAAAATGGCATACCCACACCCACATGGTGGCCCTTATGTAAGTTGGCCTACCACATTAAAGAGTGATTAAGATATGACTAAAACTAATAAAAGCAATAGATATCTATAAACATCATGTAAAACTATATATTTTGTTCTCTTTAGTTAATCTTGTGTTATTATTTTCTTTTCTAAAGAAAATAAAAAAGGAGACTTTCTTTATCGTGTTCCCTGAAAAAGATATTTAAGATGCATAGTAAAGGTGAATCGGTGGAAGTGTTATATATAATACAGGCATTATTTCCTATCTAATTCGTTGGTCGGTAAAGTTAGGGGACCTAAGTTGGTCAAGTTGGTTTAGTTTTCCAATTATATTATAACTAGATTTGGTAACTCGTGTAATATAAAAGTTGAATAAATAAAATATTAAATAAAATAAAAATTTATTAATTATAAAACGGTATTCTAGGGTAAGACATGATTGAAATTAAGTTTAAGTAAGAACTATAAATAAAAAAAAACAACAATGATATCAACTTTTAAATTTTTTATTTTTCTCCAAAAACATTTAAGCATTTTGTTTCAAAACAAAACGTTTTAAAATGTCATTTTTTAAACTTCCATATTAAAACTCTCAATTTTAATTATTTTTTGTTTATAAAAATTTCACTTTTAAAAAAACTAATTTTAAAATATTTCGTATTTTTTAAATGTTTGATGTTTTAGAAAAATTTCTTATTTAAAAAAAAAGTATTTCTTTAAAAATAACATTAATAAAAAGATATTTTTCTTAATTTATTAAAACCTATTTTTAATATACAAAGAAATTAAATAGTTTTTTTAGTAATTAGTCTATTTATTTAATAAGAGAGAGGATAGAGAAATTCGATGAGAAAAATATGATATTGACATGTGTATTTATTTATTTATTTATTTTTTTGAACGACAAATGTGCGATCCTATTTCGGAGAATATTTGTTTTTTCAATCGGGCCCACCTATTAGTTTTCCAGTCGAGACCGCACCCCCAACCCATTCAGAAGAAAACCAATTGCTGATAAAACCCACTATCTAAACCCTTGGTATTTTTGCTCAGAGAGTAACAAGATTATTAGTTACCCTCTTTCATAGAGTAAGAAGATTAGTATGTAATTTCTTGGTCACCAAGTTAAAACTCGATCTATATATATAGGGCTTGAGAACATTCTTTATAACAGGAGATTATTGTAATAAGTTTTTTAGTTAAATTTTAAATTTGCAATAATAAATTTTGTGTATGTTTATTGATCTTGTCCCTTAGTAATCAAGTAATATTTGATTCAAACTAGAAGTTTAGAGGTTACAAAACAATATTCAAACCATTTTTAAGTATATAATTTGGATGTACAAGGTTGATTAGTATGATTTAAAATTGTAATAACTACTTTAGGGATTGTTATTATAATAACTAATTTTTTTAAATGCTAAGAATGTACCATTTTTTTGATTATGTTGTTTGTTTTAAAATTTGTGTTGTCTGTTTTAAAATTTGTATTGTTTGATTGAGTTTTATTCTATCTTTTTAAATATGTATTGTTTGTTTTAACATATTATACTGTCAAATTCCAATTTTGTAGTTAGGGAAATACATTATGACTGATTATAAACTAACAAATAGGATGAGAAGATTCCAACACCATTGCAACGAGTCCAATTAGAGTTCGTTTGAGTCAGTTTTACGATGACTAAAATCATTTTCAGGATATTTAGGAAAAAATGAGTTCCTATTTAAACATATAGCATCAAGAAATTATAATACCATTCTTTTAAAGTTAAATAAATCATAATTAAGATATAAAGCAAAATAGTTAATATTAATCTGGCTATACAGAGGATAAATACGAAGTTGGATAAATATTCCTGTATAATAATTAATCCTATTATTGTAATTCATTTTTCTTAATATTGCAATAACATATAAAAAATATACTTAGTACTTAGTTACTTACCAACAACTCATTACATGAATTTTAGTTTAAGAGACAGTTGTAATAATAAATCATAATAATGGCCTAATGGGTAACCCATAAGTCTATAACCTCTAATCCTCTATTAAATCACAAGGACCAATATCGATCTTGTGGGCTCCTTCTAATGGGCCTCTTATCACTCAAACAAACAAACATAGATTTCTTTTTCTTTTAGACTTTAACACTTTTATATCGATAGGCATAACAGCCAAATTATATGAGAAGTCACTGAAAACTAATATATAACATGTGTTTTAATAAAAGCTATGTGTTTATGCAAATTTATAAAAATAGCATACAAAATAAACTTTAGGGGTAAGTAGTTTACATAATTATATATTTACAAACCCATAGAAATGTATGAGAGCGTGAGTTTTTGTTCTATATGGTTTTCAGGTTGGTTTTTCTTTTTTTTTTTTTTTACACGTTAACCTTTTTAAGAACAATGTCATTTACTAATGAAAGCTCTTTTAATGTCAATTTGGGTCGTCCAACTTGCGTAAAGCTTTGATGAAACATATTACAGGGCACATAAACATTGACGATGACAAAGATAAAGTTGTATTTACGAGTGTAGAGAGTTTTAAATAATCAGATTACTTAGAGGCGGAAATATTTAGGATAAGACGTTATATTTATGATATAAGAAGTTATACGTGGAATACTTGTTTCAACCTATGTTAAAAGATGAAATTTTACATGAATGACTTGGAATTTGAAGAATTTGATTACACCAATCTAATTTCCTTTATTATATATTCCATAACTATTAGTAGTTTTTCTAAGTTATTTACATCCCCTTATCTACTTTTTAGTTTTCCGTAATATGATGCATGTTTAACATTTTCTATACGTTAAACAAGAAACATTACAACCATATTGTACATATGTTGTTTCACAAACAGTAATATGTAGTACAATAAAACCTAAAACCATATTTATAAACCGAAAACTCTAATATTCTGTAAGATGGAATTTTTACGGTGTAGCCATTACTTCAAAAGAAACCATATTGTAGATTTGTAGGTGAATATTTCTTGATTTCAAGGGATGAAGTTATTAATATTCCAAGAGAAGAATATTGCAGCAATTTTCCCATAATTTATATTCCAAAACTTAAGAAAGAGTACTTATAGGAAAAATAAAATTTAGGAAACAAGAAACAAATTTTTTAAAACTATAAAGAAATTCTAATAATTAAAAGTAGGAAATCAAATAATTTGCATTATTTTGTATGATCTTCCATGAGTCGACTTGGAGTTTTAATAATGCGTTTGGGGCGATGGATTTCTTGCTGGGCAGTGGACTTTCATGTGTGACTTGGACTAATGATTTGATCATGTGTATTATAATCTTTTGTGGGATATGCATTGTTTGGAAGTTGGAACCTATAAGAAGATGAAGTGTGTGTCTAAGTTTCATTCACAAATACTATCAAGTTGAAATTCTATTAAGAAATTTCTTTCCAATTGTCAGAGCTGCATACATGTTCTTAAATTCTGCTTACAAATTCTGAGCATATGATTCTTAGGGAGTTTTGTTTTTATCTAACTCATATGATTTGGTTCTGGAGACAATATGAGTCAGGGAAGAGCTTTCATTGTCAATCAGAGACTTAAAGTTCTTCTCACATATTTAGTGGCACAGCCCTGATTTTGTTTCCTATGATGTCAGTATATTTTGAGACTTGAATTAATAAAAACCCGACGATATAATTTTTAGATCGGGTTAGGTTGGGTCACCTTAGTTTGTTGCCTTCAATTGCTTGGTTTCTTCCTTCAATTATTTATTCGTTTGATTTCATCCTTCAATTGCTCATTCGTTGCTTCAATCGCATGTTCTACTTCTTTCTTGGACGGTGATGTTAAGTCACACATAGGTTTAGCATAGGCTATTTTTTTTGTTTTAGATTAACAATGAGGAATGATGGAAAAAAGAAAATTTGTTTTTTCTGTTTTAAATTACATGAAATTGTTGTTTTACTATTCCTAGGATTTTTGGTTTGAATCTCTTGAGTGTGGGTGGAAGAAATTTGGGTTAGTATTCGACTTGTTTTGAATCTCTTAAGTAAATATATATATGGATATGTTTTCCCTATTCAGAAACAAATTCGAATTGTTACGTGATTTGATTCGTTTATAAGGCTATATGCGATCTGAATATTATGCCTTTGAAATTTGGTTCAATTCTTTAATAGTCAATGTATGAAGTGATGAACCACGACCAAATGGGTAAGTAGCGTTTGCGATTTAGCTGATTGTTCAATAACTGTTGAATCAATTGGCAGAACATTTACAACAGTAATCCTTGAGGATTGAAATTTAACTTTTGATTCATCAGTAGGTGTGCTAACATCCTTTCTTGGTTTATTATTTAAATGACCTCTGTCTTTCTTAATGAAATTACAAAAATCTTATGTATCTTTGATGCTGTTATTTTTGGTTAATGGTTTCCCATGATCAAGTCATTTATCTCGTGAAAATAGTTGACAAGCAACCAATAGCCCAAGGTTATTGGTATGTTATCTATTTTCATGTTTAAGATAGAACCAAAACTAATTTCTTTTATGGCAGCAATTTGTGCATCAATAAAATTCTGGATGGCATCATAGAACTTGTCGGGTGAGCTACGCATTAACAGGCTACTATTGTTGTAGTGAACAAATTGTTGCTTTGGTCTTTGTTCTTTGTTCTTTTGCTTTTTAACTTTTTTCACAGGGGATTCAAAGTCATCATCAGAGTTGTGTTTCTTTTTGGACATTTTTGGTGGTGGTTCTATGAAGTCGTCATCGTCGTCGCCGTCGTCTTCTGATTCCTGCATTCTTCCTCTCTAATTATGTAATTTATGCATGTGTATCTTTTCCTCTAAAATAGTTACGTAAACTATATCAGTAATTAGTAAGTATTAAAATAAAATACATAAACTAATGAGGCAACTTGAGAAGTGTTAAAATCACGCAAGCGTACTAATAATTGCACATAATAATGTTATGCATCATATCTTTGTTTGCTTCGGTATTAATCTGCATACAATTCCTGTTTTTAATCAAAAAATGCACAATAGTAAGAACATGTTTTCAGTTGAGTGGTGTGACAATAACGCAATAAATGTCGAACATACTCTTTTTTACACTATTAAATTCAATAATCAATCAACATATCATATTACGTATCATACCTGAGTATGCATCCGCATTAATTTGTGTATCGTTCCTCTTTTTAGTAAGCATCTACTTATAAACATTTGTTTTCATTCAAAACAAAACTGAAAGTAAGAAGATGGCTTAAATCGAATAATCACGTTCTATAATACGATTAAACTACCTACATTAACCTTCTTATGAACTCTCTTCATCATTGTTATTGTTTTTGATCTTCGAATAAGTTAGGAATTGTGTGTATTTGTGATCGGAAACTGTAAAACCTTTCAATAAGACTAAAGGTGGGCATTTATACTCTTTAACTTTGAATACATTTTTAATGGTCACACAAGATTGAACAAGTGTCTTTTGATAATTTCACAGAAGTGGGGCGGTTAACCCTTAAAAAATGAGGATTTGTTATTATGGAAAAGTATCCAAACGCAGCTTTATAGTCACTTTTGGAAAATGAAATTGGCTTAGTACCCATTTTAGTAAAAAAATGTTGGAATTATCACGTAACACATATCATGTGCCAGTATTCTAAAACAGACGGCTTAGTTTGCTTCGTGCGCTTTGTTGAAATTAAACTAAACTTATTTAGTTTATTAAATATAAGGGCTAGAAGTGTCACTATTATAAGTTAGGTAGTTTAAGTTAGTTAATGGCGGTTATAAAACCCGCCGGGTCATAAACGGGTTGTGGTGTTTACCCGTCATAAATTGTATCTATAAATATATTGTTATGTATCATTCGAAGATGTTATTCAAGGATTTCAAGTTTGTGTGTATTCATCTTGTTCATATTCTTTTCAATTGGGATTTGCTCTCTGATTTACCAACAGTGGTATCAGAGCGGTTCTTTCAATCCGACTGAGCAATCATCGAACATTAGAAGCATTAATCGAACAGCCTTCTCATCTTTGTTCGTTTGTTTCGATTGAGTGCAATTCGAAGTCGGGACTCGGGAATCATCAATCAAAACAGAGATTGTAGAACTGAAACAAAATAAAGGCGCGATCGAAAGCAGACCTGTCGGATTCTTGTTCGCATTTGCTGCTCAGACCGTAAAGAAGGAAAAGACAGACCCAAGCGAGTTCTGTTCGGAATCACAATCGGTAAATTGAAGGGGAACAGAAGCAAGCGACAATTTAAATTGTTTTCAAAATTGAAATTTGACTTACACCAATCATAAGAAACGGAAATCAAAATCAGAAACAACAAATCAAGAAGGATTTGAATATTTGATTAACTTTCTGATTGGATTTTCTAATTAAATGGAGGGTGTGTAGTGGGGTCTAAACATCGAAGCATCCCTCAAAAAGAAAAAAGAAAGCCAAAGGGCTGTTTACAAAGGCAAATAATAAAAAGGAGGTTGAGACCTTTTTTGTCTTTGTGGTGCTTCTCGTTCATCAAAAGGCACAAAAAAGGGTCAGGTTCTGATCTTGTTTCAAAGTCTTTTAAATCATAGATTGTGTTTAAAAACACTAGAACAATTGTTTATGGAAATATATATGTTTTGAAAGATTTTTAAAACAAGAAAAAAATAAAGTTTAGAATAGTTGGTTTGATTTGTTAGGCAACCGATAAACAGGTATACTATTGTCGATAGAGACAAATAGTTGGTTTTGCTTTGCAACAGAAAACCCGTGTACTATTCTTGGTATTAGAATAGTTGGTTTAGGCAACCGAAATAAACCCGTGTACTGTTATTGGTAGAAATAGTTCATTAGCCCGTGTACTGGTAAACAGTTGGTTTGCCCGTGTACTGTTGAGAACAGTTGGTAAATCCATGTACTGTCAAGATCAGTTGGTTAACGCGTGTACTGTTGTCATTTGAAACAGTTGGTTTATATTTGCCTTACAAAACCCGTGTACTATTCTCGGTATATAATGATCGGTTTTGATTCACATTGTGAACCGGTGTTATTAACAGTTGGTTTTGAAACCAGTGTACTGTTAAAGTTGGTTGTTTCTGATTCACATTGTGACAAAAAAAAACCGTGTACGTTTGTTGTTGAAACAATTGGTTTGTTTATAACCCATGTATTGTTTCTGAATTAACAGTTGGTTTTGCTTCGTCTTAAGTTTATAGGCAACAGAAAAACCCGTGCATTGTTCTTGTGGAAAAAATTGATTAATTTGATTCAAAAGTATAGAGTTGATATCCAATTAATCATATTTAAAGGTTGATATCGATTTGATCTGATACTAGTGTAGTTGAAATCAAACTCGATCCGAAACCAGTAGTAGTAAATCTATTAAGATTGTGAAAAAGAAGACTCGAAATATGGTTGAGTCCAAAGATAAAGAAGTTGTAACTTTGAAGAAAGAGGGAACATCAATGAGTTTTTAATGTCCCATGTTAAAATCCACAAATTACACCATTTTGGTCATAAAGATTAGATCGATCTTTAACGTCCATGGAACTTGGGAATCCGTTGAACCAAAAGCGGGAACTGAAGTTGATGAGAAAAAGAATAATACGGCAATGGCATTACTATATCAAGCAATTCCAGAAAACATGGCATTGCAAATTGCAAATCTTACTTCAGCCAAAGAAATTTGGGATGCGTTAAAGGTTCGACATGTAGGAGTTGATAAAGTTAAAGAGGCTCGGTTACAAACACTCGAGTCGGAGTTTGAATCTCTAAAAATGGGTGCTAATGAATCACTTGATGTATATGCCGGGAAGATTAGTGAGATTGCATCACAAGCAAGCAATCTTAGGCATATCATGAATGACAAGAGACTGGTTTGTAAATTACTTGGTTCGGTACGAGAAAAGTTCATTCAGATTGTTGCTGCGATCGAACAATTTGCTGATCTTGGTAAATGCCATTCCAAAATGCTGTGGGAAGATTGAAGGCTTTTGAGGAACGCACCAAGAAGCATGTCAATGAAGAAGAAATCCATGTTAAACTTCTATTCACTTAAGATGAAGGAAAGGAGAAAGTCAAGGAGAATAGATGTGAACATTGCGGTCATGAAAGTTTAAATCAAGAAAACAAAACTCGTGGTAATGGAAAAAGCAAGAAGACATGGAAGAATAAAAAGGGAAATCAAGCCCATCAAGACAAAAATCACATAAGATGTTTCAAGTGTAATAAAGTTGGGCATTTCAAACACGAATGTCCAAAGTGGGAGAAAAAGGAGGAGGCAAACCTAATTCGCGAGGAGGATGATGAACCAACACTACTGCGATGGCAAACTGGATCTCAAAGCATGAAAACCTCACTTAAACTAAGTTTAGTTTAAGGGGGAGTGTTGAAATTAAACTAAACTTATATAGTTTATTAAATATAAGGGCTAGAAGTGTCATTATTATAAGTTAGGTAGTGTAAGTTAGTTAATGGCGGTTATATAACCCGTCAGGTCATAAATGGGTTGTGGTTTTTACCCGTCATAAATTGTATCTATAAATACATTGTTATGTATCATTTGAAGATGGTATTCAAGGATTTCAAGTTTGTGTGTATTCATCTTGTTCATATTCTTTTCAATTGTGATTTGCTCTCTGATTTACCAACACGCTTTGCACGTTTTTAACGCTTTGTATACTAACCGGTTCTTACTGATTAGAGTGGATTATAGCATGATGGCATGCTTCTAGCTGTTGCACCATTCATGTCTACCGCTGTAAACTAGACAAGCTGAGCCGAGTTGAATTGGCTTGTTTATCCTAACAAGTTCGGATTATAAACGAGAGTTGTCGAGTTGGGGCAGCTTGCGATCCAACTTGTTTAATTTATAAAAATATATAAAAATATTATTATTTTTAACACATATTCATATATTTAAACAAAAAAATATTTTATATATAAGTTTAACTTAACTCGTTGAAACAATAATATGAGATAGGTATGTCAAAAACTATGATTATCGTTTATATTAAGTTCTTTATTTAAAAATATTATAATTACCATATGTCTATTGTCTATTTGAATATTAAGTCATAATATTGGCTTATAACTTATATAAATAATAATTTTGGCTTTAATTTTAATGAGCTAACGAGCAAATCAATGAGCCAACTAACGACTGAGCCACGAGTGGAGCTAACGTTGACCCAGGCTGTAATCGAGCTGATTTCAAGCTAGATATTTTCGAGCGAACTACGAGTCATGAACTTTTGAATACCCCTATCAGGTATTGATTCTTCAAATCGTCATTCTGCATTAAACAAAGGTTAGCATATTCATTTTCATCTACCCACTCATGAGCCTTAACCATTAGATTTTTGTTCTTTTGTGTACTCTTTTTAACGAGACATTCAACTTTCTATGTTAACTATATATGTATCTTCTTTTTGAACTCCTTTATGTCAGTTAAAGATGGTCGCTTCTAGAATTTGCATTCAATATCATTAATATAATCTTGTTATAGTTACAATGCTTGATAGTTTTTTTTTTTAACGACAATTATTCGACATTGTTTTTTAAAGGATATGTGTTATCTTAATTGAGCCCACTTTTTCGTTTCTAATCGGGATCACACCTCCAACCCCTTTAAAAGGAAACCCGCAACTGAAACCGTCTGGCTCAGCGTAGAGCATTTTTGCCTCAAGCAGAGCTTTCAACCAAACCAAAGACATTCAAAGGTTTAGACAAAGTATTCAAACAAAACGGAAGGACTTTGTACAAATATCCATTATTTGAAAACGAGAAGAAACATGCAACACTTGAATCTGGCTTCTTTGTACCTTCTCTTGAACAAAGTGAATGTCCAATTCAACGTATTTCCTTCATTGATGTTCAACAGAATCTTCAGGCATATAATTAGTGTTAATTGTCGTAATAACGATGAAAGCCCGAGATGAGGGATGATGTAGTTAGAGTAAATAGATTTCGCATCCAACAAAATTATGAGACAAAATTAGCAACTTCATTATACTCAACTTCAACACTTGAGCAAGATATAGTTGACTGTTGTATAGAGGACCAAGATATTAAGTTGTCTCCAATATGTAAACAATATCCAAAGGTAAATTTGTAGGTACCTAGACATCCTGCCCACTCGAGCATCGTTGAAGGCAATGTTAGAATGATAAGAGGACCTTATCACGTGTAGACTAAGAGATAAAGTGCCTTGAACATAATGTAATATACGTTTCAAGGCACTAAAATAAGGCGTGCATATGTACGATCTGATCTAGTAAAAGTAAGGTATTGTGATGCTCAGAAGAGACTATGTTAGTATGTATGATAATCTATTAACGTTTCATCATTAGCGCTCAGTTTGTCTTTAATATCAACAAGAACTGCATGAGACCAATTGTCGTGAAATCACAAATCTTCATCTAAGACCAGATCATCGTCGCAGATCAAACATGATGGCGCAGAATGAAATGGAAAGCGTGGCGAGGCGACGACAAGCGAGCAAGGGGTGCGTAAACATTGTGGTGGAGGAAGTCGTCGAACAGAATACCATCGCTGGTTTGTTCCAGATCTACCTCCATCTGAGGATGTCGCAAGAAGAAGAAGAGACACATATCTATCTCTCCCTCTCTCTCTCTTTCTCTGGTAATGGCACGTTGCAAACCAGCATCAATAGATTGTACCTCATGCAGTGAAATAAGTACAATATATATAGCCAATAAAAACAGGTTACTGTAGTAACCGACCAAATGTATTAATAAGTATTATAATTGAAGTGGCCGAGGGCTTACAAATGGACATAACAGCATGTTCCAAGATCTTAGATGCATACTTTATCTTACAAGAGTAAGCCTTGAGAAGTATGTGTCACAACAATTCCTAAAAAATAGCTCAGTATACCAAGGTCCTTCATGGCGATTTCACAAGAAAGTCCATCCATAAAGGGGCAATGCGATTTATAAAATGGCGTGACAAGAAGAATGTCATCAACACATAGTAATATAAAGGTCATGTCATTACCCCATTTGTAAATGAAAAGTGAATAATCATATTGGCTATGAATAAAACCTATAGTGTAGACACTTCGAAATTTAGACAAAAATGGAATTGTAATGTTGGTGTCTTAGGTGAAAACATGTGATATTTTATAGGTGAACTTTTTGCTATAATGTGAGGGGAGCTTGTTTTAGACCATATAAGGATTTTTTGAGTAGGTAAACATAGTCTAGATGAGAGAAGCCCCTAAAACTAATAGGCTAATGTATATATAAAGTCTTGGATAAATGGCTATAAAGAAAACATTCTTTAAATCCGGTTGATGTATAAGCCACTAGTGGTTGATAACAAGGTCGAGAATAATTTGTATGGGATCGGTTTGACAATCGGGCTGAATGTATCTCCATAGTCAACATTAAAAGTTGGGACTTACCATCATGAACAAGAGAACCTTGTATCACTCTAGAGAATCGTCAAAATTAAGTTCCTATTTAAATATACAAAGATCCAATAACATTCATATGAGAAGAACGCGATACAAGTTCCCACATATTTTTGTCAATAAGTGCATTATATTCATCATTCATCGCACTTCTCTAGAATTAGGTTAGAAAGTGCTTTGGTTAGTTTACGATGGAGATGAGTGATAAGGGCAGATGAGTGGAAATTGTAGTTAGGTTTGGTTTGCAGATCTTGGACATGGACTGAGTTTTAGTGGAAATGTTGATGGTTTTGTTGCATGTTATGGTCAAATAGTGGTTGCGGTGTCCTTTATAGAAGTAAGATTAGGAGTGGGAAAGGATCATTGGGTCGTAGGAAATAGATGAGTGGATGAGGTAGAAGTTTGGGCTTGTGGGTGACACGTAGTGCGTTTAGACTTTTAAGGTATGTTTGTAAAAGGGGAGATGTAGAGTGAGTAGTGTTTATAATGGGTGGAAGGGAAGGAGGAGGAGTTAGGTTTGGCGGATTGTAGGTATGACTATGGGTGAGGTGAAACGTTGTTCCAAAAAGGATGGATGGATGTTAGAGCTAAGGAAGTCATAAAAAAAGGCGATGAGTGACATTTAGAAAAAGAAAACACTGTTTCAGCAAAGAAAACATTTCGAGAGATTTTGATTTTCTTTGATGATAGATCATAGCATTTATACCCCAAATGGTTGATAGGGTTGCCAAGGAAAATGCAAGGGTATGAATAGTTTGCAAGTTTGTTAATTGTAAAGGATGGAGTTAATGGTTAACATAAACAACTAAATGGACAAAGATGATCATAAGCGGGGCTTCTATAGTGTTTTATTGAAGTAGGTAAAATATTATGCAAGTTTGTGGCCGTTTGTAGAGCATGTTGCTAAAATTTAGTGGAATCCAAGAATGGGCTAGAATGGTGCGAATGATATAATTGATCAAACGTATTTTTTGCCCGCCTTTTCTGCTTTGGGAGGATATATGTAGGCAAGAAAACAAAAAACTATGCCATTTTGATTGCCATAGTTATAGAATGAATTGTTTGCATACGCCGTCTCATTGTCACATTAAAAGCATTTAATTTTTTTTTCAAATTGGGTTAGAATGGTGCGAATGATACTCTGTCTCATTGTTACTTTAGATTTGCATGTAACAGGATATGTCCACAAAAATTTTAGGTAGTCATCGAGAATAACAATATAGTAAAGTTGGCTTCTTAACTTATAATCGGGGAACTCCATAAATCACTACGAATAATATCAAAAGGCAAACATGTATAAGAAGTTGAAGTGATAAAAAGTAAATTAATTTGTTTGCCAAAGAGACAAGACTCACATAAAGAAGAATGTTAATTACAACTACAAGAAATATTATGTTTATTTTTAAGTCAAGAAAGTAAATCTTATTCGGATGGCCAAGACAATGATGTCATAGGTCTTGTGAAAGGACAGAGGATCTAAAGAAGTGATAGCTTTAGTATTTAGCGATGAAAGTTGATAAATATCCCCTCTGCTGTCACATCAAAGGATATAATCTGCATTCGGTAATCCTTAACAGAAAAAGCTAAAGAAGTGATAACTTTAAGAGAGTTTAGAGGGTTTTACTAGTTCCGTGCATGGGCATTTTGGAGCCATTACCAACTATGAAATGATGTAAAAACATTATTATTAAAGTACGACTAGAGGTTACCTATGGAGCTACTCATATGAGATGTCGCCCCCGTATCCATATACCAATAGTTGTCATCAGGGTTTAGTGGCATTAAGTATATTGTTTGATTAATGTCAACTAGAGCGTAACCTAAGTCGGGTCTAGCATAGGAGGTTGATGGTCTACGGATCAAAATACCTACATGCGCCTGAGATCCGCTAGGCATAGGAACAGCCTGTGTAGGACATGGTGGAGTGGCCCATTGATTTTACTAGGTAGATGGATTGGACTCAAAATGTGGGCCTAGTTTGACTGCAATTGTAAAAGGGCTCATGGAGTGGGCATTAATACACGGTAAGACTGGCTAGAAAACAGGGCATTTTGAAATTACTTTTCATGAACCCTACCTCGACCGAAAGAGCCATGAAAGGTGCGACTCCTACACGCCCTCATCAACTGCTACCATGGCTAGACTGTGGCTAAATCTATTCAAGTAAGGTTGCTGGTTGTATGGCAAGTGCCTTGGAGGGTTGACTTTTCTTGATTTCTCTAAAATCAATTTTGATATTACCTCATAGATATCTGAAAGAGGAGCAGTTTGATGTAAAAGCATGGTCATACCGTCATATTGTTCGGTGAGAAAAAAGCACTAAAAACCACCAACTCTCTTAATTTTTTCATTCTTTCTCTCAAAAATGTTTCTAACAATTTCGATCCTTGATCCACCCTAACAGCACATACTACTTCAGCTATTATACCCAGGGAGACATACAAGTTCTCTTAGGAGCCAGTTAAAAGGTTAGATTCAAATGAAAATTGATTAGATTTGAAATATTGTAATGGGGATGTGTACATATTGAAATATAAATATTTCTTTAAAGACAAAAATTATAACTCGATCCAAATAGAGACCTAAGGTATAGTCTTAAAAGATGACAACATACAATATTAATTTGTGTGAGTTACAAACACATCATAACAATATATCTCAATTGCATATTATCCATATTTAACTTGATGAAGTCAAAGATGATGGTTTGACCCAACAACCTAAGGATTGATGAGAGATATATTTGTGGAGTATGTGAAGAAAACTTAACTTGTTGACCGGAGATCCCAAGATCTAGGTACAACGGACAACTAACACATATATCTAAAAATGGTCACAGCAGGGTATAGCTAATATATAAGAGAATATAAATCTAATGTATATGTTGATATTTACCCCTCTAAAATTATAAAAGGAGTTTAAATACTTTATAGTTTGTTCCTATAATACGTAGTGATATTATTATGAGGCTAAGCATAATGTGTGGCTAATGATTTCTGTTAAGCATAAAAACCACACTACTTTTCATGATTAATGATAAATTACCTGAAAGAAAAGTGTCGTCACTTCAAATAAATTTTTCGGGTGCATAGTTCATAGACATTTCATAGAACCTAGCTCAGGACCATTATTGAACATGACAATAAGTGGTGGACAAGACTAAAGAATGTATTGTGTAAAATGTATTGTTGCCTACACAAATGGTGGTTGGTTCAAACAAATCGCACCTATTAAACTTTAGAAGACTAAGTATGCATCACAACGGAAGGTTCAAAACTAAAATCTACCTTTCTTGGTTGAAAAATGGACCAGAAACTACCAACTTCCTTGAATTCTTTCATTTTTTCTTTCAAAATCCGCATAACGATCGAATCCACTCAATATTACGCGTGATAATCAAATTAAGACGGATGTGTACGTGTGTGATATCAATGAACTTTAAACAAACTTAATCAGATATTATTAACTAAATAATTAAAATACCAAAAGAATTTACGGCATTTAAGCTCAATCCACCCGAGATGAGCTCCCCTCGGGCTGCCTATCACACCACCCTCTACTCTTTCACCCGTATAGAACCTATACAAATAAAACACACACATAATGAAATACAAAGTAAAAAAAGCTATTTATACATGATGGACTTTATGAGAAAACTTCAAAAGTTTTCATGTCATATAAGTTTTCGCCCCATGCACCATGTTTTGCACTCCATGATGTTTTCGCATGGTCTTTAAGTTTTCGCATGACTTAAAACTTACATCCTTTTAGATGTTTTTTTTTTCTTAGGTTTTTGTTTTCACTTGATATTGTAATCCAACAAGCTAGGGCCTTACAATTTCCCCCGTGGATTACGATATCAAGCTATGTTTGATTTCAGTCACACATCTTCAAGAATTATATGACTCCTGTGTATTTTTCACTTCAATCTTCCCTCTCAGCTGTAACCTCCTCCTAATATATAACTTCATGAAGGATATTGTGTTCGAATCAAGATTAATATGTTCTGTCTTTATTACTTAGACTTAAGTTATAACAGAGAGATCCAATTTCCATTTCGGAACGCCGAACAAACCGATTCTTCAATCTGATGTGAAGATTATGTGACAATGCACCAGATTATCTGGAATATTTTTACCCGTGTAAGATAAAATAAGCCCATATTTTCAAAGTAAGAGTATCAAGCAACCTTAATTTTCACTTAATTCAACCATTCGATCATTGTCCCCATCGCTAAAGTAAAATAAACCCGCGTAGTCACGTTTCATTTCACGAACGACCCAAATCAAAAGTTGTAAATATAGAATCTTGAACTTGATCAAACATCACAAAAACCACTAGTTAAGTACAAAACTTCAAATCATCCAGTATCTTTAATATACAGGAAGAAATACGTGTTCCAAAACTTTTAAATACTAACAGGTTTTCGTATCTTGATATGTTTTCGCAAAACTTAGGATAACCGGCCAAAGTTTCGCATGGGCAATGAAGTTTTCGTGTGGTGAACTTCTCACATGAGAATGTTTTCACAAATGACGATTACTCTTGTGAAGATTTCGCATGGAAATTCTTTCACAAATTATGGTTACTACTACGAAGTTTACGCATGGAAAATTTTTCCCAAATTACGGTTATTGCTGCGTAGTTTTTGCAAAGAAAACTTTTCGTAAACTAAGGATAGTGCTACGAAGTTTTCGCATGGAAAAGTTTTTGTAAATTACGATTGCTGCTGCGAAGTTCGCTAAAACTTCAACCAAATAGACTTTTTAAGTTTGAATCACTATTACAGTCTCAAATCTTTATTTTCTACCATCTAAACTCTAAGATACTGAATGTAATGATGTAGATCATCAGTATAACATATAACAAAGCTGATTAAGAGCGTATTCACCCTCGGTTTCACTTTCTTCTCCTTTGATATCGAATCCACAAAATATTGCACTTGATAATCAAATTAAGACGAATGTGTGTGTGTAATATCGTCGAACCTTAAACAAACTCAATCAGATATTGATCAGACGATTATAATACCAAAGGAATTTACATCATTTAAGCTCGATTCACCCGATGTGAGCTCCCCTCGGACGGCCTTTCACACCATCCTCTGCTCTCTCACTATCAAAGCACCTTTACAAATAAAACACACACATAACTAAATAGAAAGCAAAAAAAAAACTATTTATACATGATGGACTTCATAAAAAAAACTTTCAAAAGTTTTCGCGTCATATAAGTTTTCCCCGGGCATGCATCATGTCTTCACTGCATGATGTTTTCGCATGGTCTTTAAGTTTTCACATGACTTGAAAACTTACGTCCTTTTATATGTTTTTGCTTTCTTGGGTTTTTACTTTTCACTTATTATTGTAATTCATACAAGTTGAAGACTAGAGTCAAGACGGTTTTCTTGAAGTGCTAATTGAAAACACCGCTTTGAATCATATTATTATATAAATTTCATTTATATTTACTTTTCGTTCAATTCTATATATGGTATTGTACTAGCATGTATTTCTTACGAATAATAAGAGCATTGTTATTATTATTTTACTATTACTTTCAAATTTTAATAAAAAGCGATTGTAGTGAAAGTAGTTTATTTCGTATCCTTCATGACACTTATCATTTGATCTTTAAGTGGTTTATGGTTGAGAATTGTTCTAGAAAGACTAACTTGATGCATTCTCTTTAGCTTGTCACTCTTCTTAAAGCAATTATAAGATTCTTCATTGATTAGAAAGGACTGCATAAACTTGATGACTAGAACATAGTCTGTCTTGGTAATTTCCGCTTGTTCATTTACTAGAGAGTTGAATCTGGTGCATATGGGTAAGAGGTTCTCCTTTCCCTATTTATGCGAAGTTTATTGTTTGATGCTACTTCTTATGTACCCTCATTGGCAACGCTAAGAGGGTTCAACATCTCTTTTGCGAAGTTGCAGCCTTCAACAGAGGGATAAACATCGTTTGACAAATCATTGTTTATAGTTGATATTATGATAAATATTAGTAGAGATCAGAGTATAGAAAGAGACTTAGAATGTTGTTTTTGTGAACACACAGTAATATAATTTTATTTATGAACAAAAGTTTCTTTTGTGGAGTAACCAAACAACTGAAAAGACATTAATTAGAAGAAAATATGATGGATTACTCCTATATTAATTTATGGTGAGTTGAACAGTAATAATAATAATAAAATAGTAATAATGTTTATTTATTAAATATATAATAATATAATAATTATATATTAATAATAGTTGTTTATTAAACTTTATTTATTTTATTAAATTTTATTTGTTTATTGAATTCAAATATATCTGGTCAATTTTGATACGTCACTTTAACCGCTTTAAGTTTGTAAAGTTTTAGGTTTACCTAGGTACAATTTTAATTTAAAGAAATCAATTTCTTACGTTCATATTTTTAGGTATGTGTCGGTATGTGTCACACCAGGTATAAAACATTTACATGCATATTTATATATCACTTTGAGATGATCTACACTCAATGTTCGCGTACCTTTTTATGTAAGTTTTGTTCGAAAATGAGTAAGGTTAAAAAAAATATTTTAATTTGATCGTATAAATCCGAGTTACTCTACGTTTTAACGTAGATAGTTTGAAAACAAGTAGGGACAATCGTAACCTATGTGTTCTTTTTGTATATGCTTTGATGTGGTCTACGTTTCGGCATAATTTTGTTTGGAAAAAAAACGGGTGAAGTATAATACGTTTTAATTCAAAGGTATAAATTCGAATTGCTTTATGGTTCGACGTTTATTTAATCCGCTGACAAGTCGGATCGATTGTTAATCTATACTATTTATTACACCACGTATGATGCCAGCGCAATGCGCGGCTGGTAAAAAACAGTTAACTTAATAATCTAGATGCACTACGGATTACAAGTTTTATAAAGCTTTCAAGATTAAGCCTCTGTGAATTCTGTTCTGAATAGAAGCTCTCAATTAAATTTGCTACTATTTTTTGTCTCCAACCTGTGGATCTCATTGTTTTCTTGATAAATATCACTCTACTTTAATAAAAAGTTAAATGAAAGGGACACATGTCAACATCGCATTCCTTCTTACCAAATTTTACCGCTTCTACCTCTTATTTAATAGTTACTATAATTATTGATAATATTATTTAATTTCTTTATAAATTAAAAACACTTTTCAATAAATTAAAAAAATTATATTTATTAATGTTATTTATAAAAAATAAATATTTATAAAATAGTTTTAAACACCAAAATATTTTTAAATCGGTGTTTTTAAAGAGTAAAATTTTTATAAATAAAAATTAATTAAAATTGGAAGTTATAATAATGAAATTGTTTTTTAACAGTTTGTTTTGAAATAAAATACTTAGGTTTTGTAAATAAATAAGTTTAAAAAGTTAATATCATTGTTTTATTACTTATAACCTTACTAATACATAAATTCAATTACATCTTATCTTAAAATATCGTTTTATAATTAATAAAATTTTATTTTATTTAATATTTTATTTATTTAACTCGTGTGATACACGGTATACTAAAACTAGTTAATATATATAAAATGAGGCTTAGTTTGTCGATTGTAAATCTAGAGTAGGTATATCTGATTTGGATTAGAAGGGATTTGGGGATTATTGCTTAAGGGTTATCTTTATGTCACTGTTGAGAATCTCTTTATCAATATACATAGTCTGTGTTTTTAAGACGTTTGTGGGATTTCACCTAAACTGGCCTTCCAACGTTGATGTGTAATCTATCAGTTCAATTGCATGAGTATTCAAACTCTATTTTTCAATCTCATATTTGACTTGATTGAAGTGCATGAAGTCTTTTTCACATTAACTAGAAAACGAAGCTTAGATCATCAAGTTATGAATAAACTTCAAATACAAAATTTAGTAAAGATCGTCTACATTAAGAATACATTCTTTAAGTTAACAAAATACACAGGTTAGCTACATTTCTATGGTGAAGGTCAAATTTGACTTACTAAAATGTCTTCGCTAGTAATACATATTCAACTTTTAGATACTGAAAACTCTTCACCAAGTGTTATGGACTGTTTAGTAGTCTTTTAATGATTAAAAAATAAATCTAATATTAAATAGTTAAGAGGTTAAATTTAAATGACACATTTTAACCATTCAGCATTAAAATTACCTTTTAACAATTAAAAGACTATAAACCAATTAATAAGCTACCAAAAAGCCCCTTACACATATGCTAATGTTAATACATTGCGTCCAAATTAACTCTTTAAGTGTACCAAGTATCAAATCTATATATATCACAAAACTACACCTATTTACAGGAAACATTCATATCTAGTTATCTACTAAGTGACAAACATCAATTGTTAGTTCAGTTCAATAAGATCCTAATAATAACATAATGAAGTAATGTTATCTTAAAAGCTCAAATAAAACCGATTCAAATTAATAATAATAATCTACATGTGGAAGTGAAACATACGCGAGAGATCTTATTTGCTTCCAACCAAATCATACATTTTTAATGAAATATTCTTTTTAAATCATCAAAAAACCCCAGAAAATGTTACTACTAACAACACAAACATCACCACCATCAGATCTTTCTCAAAAGCTTAATCCTTGTACTTCATGTCGGCCAATGAGAACCCGGGCATGTCAAACGAGCCAGAAAACTTCTCGACATCAGCCTTAAGTTGTTCAATTTCCTTGTTGTTGATCAAACCCTTGTTGAAATCCTTCAACAGTTTCCCAAATTCCTTCTGGATGTTCAAAGTGATCTGAATTGCGCGGTGAAGAAACTCGCCAATTTGTTCAAAGTCCTTCTCAACCAAACCCCTTGATGTCATTGCAGGTGTACCTGATCAACACACATTTGATCCATTCAAGAAACACCATCCAAAACACAAAAAATAAAGAATTACACTTGTGTAACAAAATTATACCAATACGAACGCCTCCAGGAGCCAAAGCACTGCTGTCACCAAATACAGCATTCTTGTTGACAGTAATGTTTGCAAGATCACAAAGCTTCTCCACCTTGTTTCCTGCAAGAAGAAAGCAACCAAATTTATGAATCTATGATACAATGTTGGGATGTAAACCATATGACCATGATGAGCCATGATCATCCATGAACCGTGAGCACTTACCGGTCAAGCCAAGAGGACGAAGATCCCACAAAACAAGATGGTTTTCAGTTCCACCAGTTACGAGCTTATAGTCTTTGCTCATCAAGTAGTTGCCAAGTGCGACCGCATTGGCTCTAACTTGCTTGGCATATGCCTTGAACCCAGGTGACATAGCTTGCTTCAATGCAACGGCTAATGCACCGATCTGGTGGTTGTGTGGGCCACCTTGAAGGGCTGGGAAAACAGAGAAATTGATCTTGTCTTCAAAGTCATAAACCGCATCATCTGGTTGACCCTTCTTCGGCGGTTTAGGACCTTTGCGGTAGAAGATCATACCGGCTCTGGGTCCCCTAAGACTCTTGTGAGTGGTGGTTGTCACTACATCACAGTACTCGAATGGATCCGCAGCTTCCTATCAAACCCAAACAAATCCTTAATAAAGATCCAGCATACCATTTTCAAATCTTGAATCAAGTTAGCAACTTTACATAAATTCAACTGTTTTATCCTCTAGATCTACAGATCTGTATCAAACTCAAACCCTAATGTAGATCATGTGACATTTCAATCAGCATTGTAACATGTAAAACTATATGTTCAATTGCAATTTGGGAATCTAAATACTAACCTTCAAACGCTGATCTAAACTCAAACCCATATCAAATCAAGATCATAATTTCATAGATAACAGATCAGGGGAACAAATAATCAAACCTGAGCAGCAACAAGCCCACTGATATGCGCCATATCACAGAGCATCAAAGCACCACACTTATCAGCAATAGATCTAATCCTCTTATAATCCCAATCCCTAGGGTACGCACTCCCTCCACAAATGATCAATTTGGGTCTGAAATCCAACGCCTTCTCCTCCATCTTCTCATAATCAATATACCCAGTGGTCGAATTCACCTTATACGGCAAACTCTCGAAGTAAATCGAAGTGGCCGAAATCTTCTTCCCACCAGAGGTATAATACCCATGAGTCAAATGCCCACCCGACGGCAAATCAAGCCCCATGATCCGGTCATGTGGGTTCAACAACGCAGTATAGGCGGCGAAATTGGCCGGAGAACCGGAGTACGGCTGAACATTAACGCCCCATTTGGTGGGATCTAAACGGTAAGCTTGTAATGCGCGACTACGGCAGAGGTTCTCGATCTCGTCGATGAACTCGTTGCCACCGTAGTAGCGGTTGCCGGGCATGCCTTCGGAGTATTTGTTGGTTAAGGGGCTGCCGAGGGCTTGGATGACGGCGAAAGAGGTGAAGTTTTCCGATGCTATGAGCTCGATGCCGCGGCACTGGCGGCGTTTTTCCTTTTCGATGAGGTCGAAGATCTCTGGGTCGGCGGCGTCTAAGGCGGTGTTGCCCCAAACGTTGACGGGATCCATGGCGGCGATCGGAGGAGGAGGTGGTGGTTGCAGGTGAAGAGGATTGGGGGTTTGGAGGTGGTTGTGGTACGAGTGTTGTGGGAGGGGTGAGGGGGTTTTAATAGGCGAATGGAGGTTTGGGATGGTACAGATTTAGTCCTTGAGGTTTGGGTGCTTTTATGTTTTTGGCACTTGGTTTTTCTTTTTTAGTTTTTTTGTGTTTGGGTTGTGGCTTATGGGGTTGGTGTGGGGAGACACTGGAGTTTGTTTTTTTAGTAAAAAGGCACTAAAGTAGTTTGTTGTGTTATCATTATCTTGAATGTTAAGCTACTTTGTGTCATTAAATCATTTCGGGTTCTTGATATCATTTTATTTGGCATGCTTTCAAGAGTAATGGTTTACTTAATTTACTGTAAGTAAACTAAAAACTAATTTTTATTGGTAATCTTTAAGCGTCAATTGTACGACATTGTTTCCTCTGTAGCTTATATGTGTTATCTAGGTGTATTTATTTATTTTTTAGTCGAGACCGTACTTCCAACCCCTTTAGAAATAAACTCATAATTAAAAAAATTTTTGACTTGGCCAAGAACATTTTTGCTTATAGCGAGAATTTAGCCATGAGACTGCCACTATGGCAGAAGACATTGTATTTCGTGTTAGTTTTTTTAAGGCATGAAGTGGAAAATGAAAAAAAAATGTGATTTTTAATAATTTTTCTCTGAAAATGGACGTATTTGCAGAGTAATCGTACCTCTCAACTTTTCATCTAATCATCTTTAATTTTTGTTTTTGAACTCTGTAATACAATTCTATATTATATTTTTTTCTCTTCTTTTCTCTTCTTAATTTAATTTCTTTCTTTTCTTTTATTTATTAAACTTGAGAATAAAACATTAAAATTACAATCATTTTTTTTTTAAAACAGAAATCTTAGTTATCAACCGAAATTAATTTGAAATTGTTTAATGGTTGTCAAACTTAAATGATTTACGGATCTAAAGCAGGAAATGTTACGGGCTTGATTTCGGTTACTAGTTTGATTTCTAGGGAGTGAATAGAGACATTATGATTTCATTTTTAAGGTTGGTTTCGATCACTACAAGTTGAGAAGTTTTCTCAATGGTTGGTGGGGGTAGGGTGGGTTGGTGAAAAGGGTACAATAGTCTTTTTAGTTCATCAGTCTTTATGTTGTTACTTGTGTGTGGCTCAACTAGTTGTAATATTAAATCACTATAAAGTCAGTGTTTGGGTATGTTCTTATGCATTTACGATTATGCCACTCAACAACTCTCTACTCCATCTTAAATAATATAGGTTTTTCCATTTGACACTCGGTCAAATCGATATTTTTAGACTTAATAAACTAATATCATTGACATTACCTCATGATTATGATCGGTAGTTTTTACTTTCAAATGATGAAAAAGTATGCATACAAATATAAGGGGAGAAAAGGGTTAAAATCACATGGGCAAGTTGAGTTTACTTTAAAAAAGGTTTATACGATTGTTTTTAGATGAAATAAATATGATACGAACAATTAGGTTTAAGTATTAGTGTTGAGTTATTTTATACAATGATGTATCCATAAGATAGCTACCACTTTACTACGGGATTTTCTATTGATTTATCTGTCATTAAAAGCCCTCTGATTATAGTATAAATCACTTAATTAGAGGGATGATTGTCTATTAATTTTAAGCATGGCAAAGCAGGCTGACCGGGTTGAGTAGTAGGTCATATCAAATTCGGGTTAAAATGGCTTTCAACTAAAATAGACTTAAATTAAGACGGATCATAGAGATCACAATTATCAAAATGTGATGGATCATAGAGATCACATTGCCATATTCATTCTCAAGATGGCTACTTGTGACGGCAGCCAAAGGCGGTGGTGTGTGGTGGTGGTGAAGGCATTGATCTTGTTAGTGTTGTGCAACAGCAATAAAGAAGTCAATAATGGTAGTGTGGCTATGGTAGCATATTAGTGGCAGGTGGTTATGTTGGCAGTGGAGATGGAGGCATCGAAGGCAACAATAGTTATGGTAATGGCGGTAACTATGGTAATTGATAGCAGTAATAATGGTGGTGGTAATCATGACCATGATCATCATGATTACAATACCGTTAGATATTGGTAGTGGTGCTAGTGATGACGGGGGCTATGGTGGTGATGCTCGTGGGGGCGATGGCTGATCACGATGATCATGGTCATGGTGGCAGTGGTGGTCATAGTCGTCTTTGTGGTGGCGGTAATGATGTCGAATATGCGGTGGCAACAATCGATGCATGGTCGAAGGAGGCGATGGTGGCAACTATAATTGCAGGAGATGGTGGCTGCAATATAGACAACAACAATTTGGTGGTGATGTCTGGTAGAGATGATCATTAGAATGTGTATATATTTCAATAGGTGACTATTAAAGAAAAATCACTTTCATTTTTTCTTAAATCTTTCAAGTTTACGGTTTATTTGTATACTTGATGAGTTTAAGGGAAATGTTGTCAATTTTTTATTAAATAATCATCTATTAAAATTTATACATATGAGATATAATACTCAAAAAGTGAGTTACGATCCATTGCCTACGCATGTACATAAATTGTGTATCGCTTATTTGATTATTTTAATTTTTAAGATGGAAGATAGAGAATATTTGATGTACAAAAGCATATTTACTATTGACATAATACGAAAGGCGGATCTAGTTTTATTAAAAATGCTAAAGTTAATTAGATAAAAGTTGACTTTAAATGGATTTAGTGTTTGTGTGCTGTGTATAAAAATTTTCAATGATTTAACAATATTAATGAAATAAAGTATTATTTATTTATAAATTGTTTTTTGTCTAGAAACACTTACCGGTTAAAGCATGTGGAATCATGAGTTGATGGTGTCACTACATCAGTTAATTTAGACAATGAGGAAAATGAAAACTTATATGATGTTAATAGCAATACATACAAGGATAATTTGATTGACGACAATGTAAATGGCATGTTTAAGTATTTAAACAATGAACTTGGGATATAAATTATGCTCTTTCAAAAACAATTGAAGTTAGTTTTGGGGGTCTATCTAAATAGGAAATGATAGAGGTATATTTTCTATTTTTAGTATGATTGATTCTCTTAGTATTAATTGAAATAATTAAGTGATTATTTTATTGATTAACTAGGTTAGTACTCCGTGTATACAGGGGTTAAATAAATAAAATGCAAAATAATTAGTAATAAATATGTATAAATTATAAAATCATATTTGAAGATAAAATATGATTATAATTGCATATCAATAGCTACTTTAAGTAAATAAACAGTAATGTATTTTTCTTAAACTTTTATTTTATAAAAAAATATAGGTTTTAAATATTTTGTTTTAAGAAAAATAAATTTATTTTAAAAAAAGTTTGTTATGTTCTGTATTTTATAAAACTTTTATTTTTAAAAAGTATGTTTTTTAATAAAAAAATATATGTTTTAGTTTATTAAATTATATAATTTTTGATTTGAAAATGGTATGAGTAATATTATTAGTATTCAATATTATTAATGATAATAAAGATAATGAGAAAATTAGTATGATAAAACTTACAATTGTGTCAAGTCTTATTGTATATTTGTTTTTGTTATGGATAGATAGATATACAGATAAATAGGTAGGCCATAAACGTATTTATTAAACGTATTATATTTGGTAATAAACACAAAGAGTTATAGTATGATGTTTTACTATAAGATATAATTAAAATTATATATACCTAATAGTTGAAGAAATAAAACAATTATACTACTTTTTTTAACTCTCTTATCTAAATAGTTTTGTTTTTAAACATTCATGTTAAGATTTTTTTTATTTAAAAATTTATTGTTTGTAAAAATGTTGTTTATAAAAAACTCGGGTTTTTAATTATTATGGCTTTTTCAGTAAAACTACTTTTAGAAAATTTCATATTTTTATAATTTTTTTAAAAAAGGACCAATTTAAAATATTTTGTTTCAAAAAGGTTTAGTGTTTTAGAAAATTTCATATTATGTAAAAATTTTATTTTTTTTATGATTTCTATGTTAATAAAAAGATTTGATTTTTGATTTCTTTAATAAAATTTGATTTTAAAAACATAGCTTGATTTTAAATCTAGATAGGAGAGAGAAATGCATTAATTAATAATATTGATTTTTATTAAGAGAGAAAAATTACTATCATGACAAGTATAAGATGTTTAATAGAGTGTCTTCTTGATAATTACTAAGATAGGTTAAACAACAATCAGAGGTTTGGAATGTGAATTTGAGACTAGAATACATATGTTCGAGCTCATTATCATAAAGCATTTGATTTTCCGAATAATGAAAGTATTTTGTTTACAATTTACAATCTTATCTTAAGGTTTTTTATTTAATCAAGTATAAGTTGTTCGGGTTTCATAGTCAGGGGCGGAACTATGCTATAGAGTAAAGGGTCAAGCGACCTCATTGATTTTTGAACCCGTAATGTAATGTATAATACTGAATTTTTTAATGAACCCATAATGTCACACCTCAGATTCCACATGCGGGGTTTTACCGAGAGGCGTGTGACAAACCAGGATCTCAGACACAGTCATATCAAATGACACTATATGAGTTTAAATAAACGTTTGAACTTTAATCAGAATGAAAAATAGCTTAAATAATAATCAATGCGGAAGCATAAAAGTAAAATCCAAAGCCAACACTAAAAGTTGCGCAAAACACAACGCCCAAGTAAAAAGTATTTAATACAAATAAATAAGTTTGTAATGCATGCCATGAGTGAATCCTTAGCCGTGCAACCTAACATTAAGCGTTCCTGTGATCTGAGAAAACATGCTAAAGTGTGTCAACACAAGGTTGGTGAGTTCACAGGTTTAACAACAGATAATATGTTTGAAAATGTTCGCATGGTAAAGTAATTAAAGCATATCGATAGGTAGCTAGCCTATAATCAAGTTACTTAGCGTTTCGAACCGAAGTTGACTGTTTGTAAGTTGGTTGCCTTTCCACCACGTCTAACAGCGACTGTGGCAAATGTTAAGTCAATTAAACACCCGTTCGACCTCCAGTCGAGTTAGCGCGACTAACGCGGGTGGAGTTTGTCAAATCCAGTAGTACTACTCAAAATTACCTTGCTAGCTCGTTACTAACGGTTCGAGAATGTAAGGACTTTTATATGTTTGCACTAACGTAAAAGGCGATAAACAATAATACTAAAACCAAAAAAATAATAAATATTGTTTGCATGCTTTCTCCCCCAAAAAGGAAAGAATATAAAACAGGGGCCGTGAAAACTCACCTTAGAGTGCGTAGACAAAGGTTAAAATAGATGTTGTCAGCTAATCGGGACCTAAAAATTATAAGTCCGTGAGTGTGTGTATATAATGATTGATAGGAACCCGACTGTGTCCCGATCAATTTCAAATATTAGTGTGTAAAAAAAAATATTAGTCACGTTCCCTCGCGTTTTGACACTTCAACTAAAATTGAACGGCTTGGCCCGTTAGGAAAATTAACTAGGTGAAGGTGTTTCAAAGTATAATTAAATAGTTATTATGAAGTTTTCATGACTTGCATCTTTTATATTAACCCCACATTCACACTTAACAATGAGAATCGGCTATTATAAATTCCCAACGAAACATAAAATTCTATACACATCCACAGGAGAGATTCTTGGTTCATAAGTAATGTCTGGTCTTTAATACCACCAACGCGTTTTGGGCGTATTGGCTATGGATAAGAGGAGAACTCCACAGTTAAGCGTGCTCAGGTGGGAGCAATCCAGGGATGGGTGACCTCCCTGGAAAGTTTTCACCCGAGCAACCAAAAGCAAATCCGTGAGCTCCTCGTGAGCAAAACGGATAATATTGGTGGTACGAGAGGCCGGGTGTTACACATAATTTTTCAAGAGGTGAACCCATAAGTATTTTAGATCCACATTATATCTTAAAAATGTTGTTGGTTTGCTGGTAAAGCGCGCGTGCGAGTGGAGAGTCAAGCAGAGGTCACGAGTTTGATTCTCTTTAGCTTCATTTTTTCACTTTTTATTTTTGCAAAATTACTAAAGTACCCTTACTCTTATAACACAAAATAAAACCCTAGCCTTCAATATATTTCCCCCTCCCCCAATCGACCAAGGTACCTGTTGTAGCCCTGCTCCTTCCTCCGAGTTGCGCCCAAGCCAACTCAGGCGTTCCCGGCTCCCCCCTTCATCGCCAGTCGCCACTAGTGACCCCTCCCCCTACGGCTATAACCCTGCTCGACTTCAACTTGTGAGGATTTGGTTTTTTTTTAAGAACTTAAATTGAAATTGTAAGGTTAGTTTTCTAAATTGTTTATTCAAAGTTCAAATCTTTTAGTGTTTTCATTGTTAGACTTGACTTATTTTACTATATTGTTAGTTAATTTGTTTGTTGATTTTGGTATATAGAAATCTAAAGTACAGTTAATTTGTTTTTTATTTTAGGTATTTAGAAATCTAGAATCTATAATTTGTTTGTTGATTTGGGTATTTAGAAATCTAGAATCTAGTTATTTTACTATATTGTTAGTTAATTTGTTTGTTGATTTTGGTATATAGAAATCTAAAGTACAGTTAATTTGTTTGTTATTTTAGGTATTTAGAAATCTAGAATCTATAATTTGTTTGTTGATTTGGGTATTTAAAAATCTAGAATCTAGTTAATTTGTTTGATATTATTTGGGTATTTCACTATATTAGTTATTTAGTTCAATACAATTTGTAATATGTGTGATACGTTTAACATTTTAGGAACATGGATCACTTTGTTGTGAAAAGAAAACGATCGATTGAAGATATAATGAAACGTTTTCAAAAAATGAAGACATGTAAAGAACAACTATAAATGTAAGTTTTATTTGATTTCTTTTGGTATTGTAATTTTGTTAACATTTTCAATGCAATCTAATTACATTCCGACCCTACCCGACCAGACCCGACCTGATCAGACAACCTGGAAATTTTTATATTATTTTATTACAAAGCGAAACACCGAAAAATAGTGACCCTCTAGAAAAAAAAATTCCTGATTTCATACTGTTCATAGTTATTTGAGCTTATATTATTAAAGCGAATAATTAACCACTTTGATGTTTTCAATACCATAAGCAAAACATCAATCCTGAGCTCAAGGGCGGAGCTTAGTTGGGACCGGGGGGGGCCGTCGCCCCCTCTCTTTTTTTCGTCGGTAGTGTTAAGCTTTAGTCCGGTGGTGTAAATTTTTTGCCCGGTAGTGTAAATTTTTATATAAAACTTGAGTTCGCCCCCCCTAAAAAGAAACAATTTCGCCCCCGCTCCCCCTACGAGAGTGTTTAAGCTCCGCCACTGCCTGAGCTATATATCCATACCAAAAATACCTTTGTCTATATATATTAGTACTCACATCTAATTACGTGAAATAAAAGCATCAATCCTTTAACTTTGTCTATATTTCTGGATCATCAATCCTTAGAAAATGACACAAATAAGGATTGACACTCAAACTTTGTCTATATTTACTAGTAGTCATTTTCTAGTTACGTGTTAATTGTACAAACTATACTAAAGATAAAGTGAACAAAACTTTCACAATAATCAGATATCTTATCAACCAATATCTTAAACCAGTAAATATTAATCCTTAGCATGGCTAATCACAACAACCCATAAAAGATATAACCAACTACTAGAATCCAACATTGAAGCTAACGTGGCTAAGATATGAAACTAACATTTTTTCTATAAACGTGTAGTTTTTATGTCCATGAAAACAAGAGGGTACCTTTTATAACATTTTAACGTTTAGAAAGGGGTATGTCATTTGAGAACTGTGAATCCATAATATTTTTTATCTCTTTTTCATTTCAATTTTCATTCAACATTAATTTAATTTTATGTTATATTCGGTTTTGCTTTCTAAAGTTTGACAAAATAACTATTTTTCTTCAAAGATTGAAAATATTTTTATACCTAGTTTCATAAGTTTTTTCAGTTTCAGTTCAAAAGTTTCATCTGGTGTGTCAACTTGAGTTTATAAATTTTTTAGATTGAAATTGAAACAAATTATAAAAACTTTTGGATTGAAATGATGTTTTTGAACTTTTAAATGAAAATAGTTACTTTTGTTAAACCTTATAGAGGACAATTGGAATTAACTATTTGATTTTTTTAATAGTATGCATTATTTAGCATTTTATAAAATATAGTACATAGTTGTGATTCATTTTATATCTAAATGTAATTTTTATTAAAACCGAGTTGTTTACCAAATAACGCATGTTTTGGTTTTTTAATATAAAAAATATGTTATTTTGGATAAACATCCGGTTTCAATAATATGAGTAAATTATGATTTTAGTCCTTATGGTTTGGTGATTATAACATTTTCATCCAATACTTTAAAAACGCCCACTTTAATCACTGTGGTTTAAACTTTGTTATAATTAACGCCACCAAATTTTCTGTTAATTTTTTATAAAAAACCAAATTACCCCTCTTTATAAATAATATATTTTAAAATAACTGAATATTTAATCACTATAAAATGTAAATTATTTTATTTTTTGTACGGTTATTGATTTTATTTATTTAATTAGTATTTAAAATCAAACCTTAAAATAAAAGGGCGGTAATCCATGCTTAAATTAGCTCATGCTTTACACAAGGTCCGGGAGGGGCTGGATCACTGTATGAGTGATGTGCACAGTTTTATTTTGTATTTTGTGTGAAAGGCTATTTCTCATAGATTAAAAGGTATTGGGTGCTACGTTCACTTAAGATGTGACTTAGACTTAGGTTTAAATAGACTTAGGTTGAAGCAAAGTAAAATTAGATTATAGAGGACATAAAATTATAGTCTTTTGATCTTTTATTATATTGTACCTTAAAAGACTTAGAGCAAAGACCTAAATATTTTCATATAAGTGATTTGTGCACAACTTTTAAAGTATCATTTTAAACCTTAAAAACTAGGGGTGCATAGAAAGATCTTAATCCAAAACCGAATCCGATTTATACGAAATTCCAAACCCAAAAATATTTGAAGATACAATAATCTGAAAATTGGGATATTAGAATTTCGGATATTTGAAATTTTGAATTTTAATTTGGATAGTATTTTTGAAAACTTTAATTGGATAGTATTTTTGAATTTTTTGAATATTTGTTTAAAAAATTTGAATATCTGAAATAATATTTTAAAAAAATATTGAACTTTCATAAAAATTATTAAATGATACATATCTTTTTAAAATTCAGATATACGTTCAGATATCTGAATCCAATTTCGAATCCAAAATTTCGTGTACGGATTCGGATATTAAGATTCACAATCTGAAAATCTGGATATTGGAATTTGAACGTCTCTATTAAAACTTACATTTTTGCCCATCAAGTGTTGCTATAGGTATCCTTTATCTCCTATACTTATTTATTTGTCTTTAATACACTCTTTATTTTTCTTTTTTTTTTCCTCTTATAAATTTAAATTTAATGTTTTATACACATAAAATTTGTGACGTGCTTGCTTTTATCTACATTTTGGTATACATCTCATTCAGAACGAAGTTGCACATAAGAATGTACAAGTCATCGAAACATAAATGTGCACGTCGTCAAAACTGATTCAACGTTTTGATTTGTTTATAGTTATTATTTCTTTTGTTCCTACAACTTTTAAATTACAATGGTTTATAAAATTCAAATTTATATATGCTTATTTTTTATAAACCATTTTTTTGTTTCTGTGTGTTTATTTTTATCAAAGTTTTGACATGATTTTTTAACAATCTCATTTTTCTAAATTATCAAGGACGTTGATGCAACGCACATGTTTTGGTTTCAGTTTTCTGTATAAAGTTTTGAATTTTATCAACAATGTACGTTTCGCTTTCCTTAAATAAAATTACGTATGATATCACGTGTGTTGGTCGCAATACGGTGTTTTGTCTTTTTATATAAAGTTTCGAGTGTTATCAACAACGTCTAAAATTCGTGATTCTTATATAAAGTTACAGATGTTATCAATGTTCCTTTTTATGCACCGGTTTGCAACAACGATTCAACTTTATTTTTCTTACTGTTTTACCCCTCTTTCGCAAGTTTAGGACTTAAATACTTAATACTAATTTATACATAAAAATTCGTTTAAATCGTATCATCATACATCTAAACTCCAATAGGACGAAAAATCTGTCAATGGGTGTGTGGCAATGGTGCGCTCACGTTGCCAACAAAGGAGCGAATCTGAGATCCACTCGCATGCCAACTACTCAAACACTCATTCATGACACTTTAAAATAACCCAAAATAGACTTGGGCAAAAAAACCGGGTACGGACCCGACCCGCCGAACCCGACCCGGACCCGGGTCCGGGTACAACCCGGTATAGGGTGTACCCGGTTTGGAACCGGAAATACCCGGTGGGTAGGAACCGGTTATGGGTTTTTATATTTTTCTAGAACCCGAACCGTACCCGACCCGACCCAACCCGGACCCGACCTGATCGTACCCGGGTCCAACCCGGGTTTTACCGTTTTTTGGGTTTTTTTAAAAAACTAGCCGTTTTTAACGGCTATATAGCCGTTGGATCTCATTTTTGACCTTTTTTTTGACTCCTAAGGTAGTATAAATAGATGTGGGTTGGTTTGATTGAGTACCCAACTCTCAAACGCAAAAACATACGCAAAAAACGCAAAAAATACTCTAGTTTACTCTCGTTTTACATTTTCACTCTCTCGTTTTACACTTTTCACTGTCTTGAATCTTGTTATGGCTCAATCACAATCTTCCGTTGGTCAAAGTTCGTCCAACGCTCCAACCGTCGTTCGTGTTCTTCCACACAATCGTAACATGGATGTATGGTGCAATTGGGACATGGTTGAGTTGAGTGACGGGTCTGTAAAGGCTCGTTGCAAGTTTTGTGGAGCTTTGCTTGCTAAAGATTCTAACACGACTTTAAGCAAACACATTAGCAAGAAGTTTTGTAAGTCGTTGAAAAGTAATCCGGATTTGCAACAAACACAATTAGGTGGAGACGGTGGAATCTTTAATTACGACGTTAATAGGGTTCGAGATCGAATGGCGAAGTTCGTGATTCAAGAAGCTTTGCCTTTTAGTCACTTCGACAATCCTCGTTTGACCAACTTAATTCGAGGGACGCTTCAACCTCGTTACAACCATGTAAGTCGTACTACCCTTAGACGTTATTGTTTAAAATTATGGAAGCAAGCAAAAATGATTTAATTGTATTATTTGAAAATTTAAATACCGGTGTAAACTTAACTAGTGACGTTTGGTCGGCTCCACACGGTTTACCCGAATCGTACCTTTGCGTCACCGCTCATTGGGTAGATCCCAAATCATGGCAATTGATGAAACGTACGATTGCGTTTGATCCTTTTTCGTATCCACACAGCGGAGAATTTTTGTTTTACTTTTTGGATAATGTAATAACTACTTTTAATTTACAAAATAAAATTTTTTCAATGGCATTTGATAACGCTTCCAACAACACAACCGCGGTTGAAAAATTAAAATTAAAATATCTTCCGATTGCAAACGGTGATTTTTTCCATACTCGTTGTGTTGCACATATTATTAATTTAGTAGTGCAAGACGGTCTATCCGTGCAATTTGTTGATAACTTTATTAAAGCTTTTCGATTTATGTTACATGACGTTTATAAAAAAAGTAGAAGAAGATATCAAGATTATAAAAAACTTTGTAAGGATACGGACTCTGTATTTTTAGGTCCTAATTGGGATGTACCTACTCGGTGGAATTCGACTTGTCACATGTTTAATTGTGCTTTAAAACAAAAGGGAACTTTGAAAGCTTTTCATAATAGTCTTTCGGATAATGGTGAAGCCGACCCATTTCCGGATGCGGGTTGGAAAAATGTTCAAAGTCTATCCGATTTTCTTGAGGTGTTTAAAAACTCAACAACAAAATTATCGGGAGTTTATTATCCCACTAGTTATTCGGTGGTTCAAGAATTATATTTCATGGCTTTGAATTTTAAAAATTTTCAATATAAAAATGATATGTTTACACAAATGATAGAACCAATGAAAGAAAAATTAAAAAAATATTTTGAGGAGTTACCACCCGTTTTTACTTGTGCCGCCGCTTTAAATCCGTTTTTAAATGTTGCTGGGGTTGAATGTTTGATAGACGAGATAAATGACAATTTAGATATGCATGACGAAAACCCCAATTTTTCAAGGGATGCCAAAAAAAGTTTTAATGCAAGCTTGAAAACAATATAATTTTTATTTAAATAGATATGGGCCTAACGTAAATATAACCACACCAAGAGAATCAACCTCAAATGCTAGTACCTCGATGAAAGACCCGTTATAACCATGTTGAATGTTGTTCGGGATGTGACGGCTAAACGACAAAGGGTAACACCCCAACAAGTGAGCTCGGTAGATATAGTGCTACGGATTTTATTTCCACTATGACTACCGAAGATTATCGTGCATTCGATATTTTGGCTTGGTGGAAAGGAAAGGAATCTCAATTTCCGATTCTTTCCGCTATGGCCCGTGATTTACTAAGCGTCCAAGCTTCTACGGTAGCTTCGGAATCTGCTTTTTCTCTTAGTGGCAGGGTAATCTCATTACGGAGAACAAGACTAACTCCAGAAGCGGTTGAGATGTGCATTTGTTTAAAGGATCACTTAGACGCGATGGATCGTATATAAGACCAAACAAGCCTCGAAGATGAAATTGCACTCGAAGCTAAAGTACACGATGAAGAGGTAGAAGAAGGAGTATCTTTTGGCATATCGGATGAAGAATTAGTATTTGATCAAGCGTCTCGTAGTAAATAAACATTAGACGATAACTTAAATAAAAGTTTTATGTTATTTTTTATTGATCGATTTATGTATTTTTAAGTTGTTTAAATAAATAAATGAAAAATTAATGTTTATTTAATGTTGTTAAATAAAAACAACATTAATATTATTAATAATAATAACAATAATAATATTATTAATAATAATAGCAACAACAAAAACAAACAAAAACAAAAACAATAATAATATTATTAATAATAATAACAATAATACTTATTATGATTTATAATAATAATAACAAAAACAACAAGTCAATAATACTAATATAATAATAATAATAATAATAATAATAATAATAATAATAATAATAATAATAATAATAATAATAATAATAATAATAATAATAATGATTTATATTAGTAAAAACAAAAAAAATAAAAAAATTCAAAAACCCGATTATACCCGGGTTCCGTACCCGACCCGGACCCGACCCGACCCTAACCGGGTATGTCGGGTAGGGTAATAGCTTGGGTGAACCCGACCCGGGTTCGAACCCGGTTCCACCCGTACCCGGGTACGAAAAAAACCGGTTGGGCCGAACCCGGTTTCAACCCGGTTTCGGGTATTGGGCCGGACCCGGTTTGCCCACCTCTAACCCAAAATACAAAACCATGAAGACACATATTTAAAGTTACACAAAATGAAGTTTTCTTTTTAATATATCTTTCGATGGTGAGTGATGGATCCATGATTGTTTTTACTGTTATTGTTATATTTCTATATTCAAATGTCTATCAATTTGGAGATTTGTGTTTTTTTACTCAGTTGATTAAATTTGGGTCCTACTATAGAGATGCCCACCTAGATAAATCGACACCCCCCTATACGCCGCGTATGGGTCCATAAGCGGCGTATAGGGTCGAATACACTGAAAACGAGGAAAATTCAAGGTGGCTGTCAGAGAGTTATACGCCCCATATAGCCATATACGACCCCCCTATACGACACATATAGGGCTATACGACGCGTATAGCGAATTTCGACACTGACTACGAGGAAAAATTCAGGGGACTATCAGAGCCCCATACGACACATATAGCCCCATACGACACATATAGCCCTATACGACCCTCCCTTATACGACGCTTATGGGGCTATACGACACGTATAGAAATTTTGGGGTGTTGATTTAAAATATTGGGGTGTCTATTTAACCGGACCCTTAAATTTTCATTAACATTAATGATATACGTTTAATTATCAACAAATACATACAATGGTAATCACATACACGTTATCTTGTTTCATCATCAACAACTTAAGCTAGAAATCTACGTAATAAACAGATAAAATGAAAAATAAAAAACTAAATAATTAATAATTGATTTAAGAATTGTGAAATGATTTTTCAAAAAGTTATATGATTGAAATTACACATAATGAGGTAATTAAGTAATCATGCAATAATATTAAAATTGAAAATAGATAGTTATAACTTAATGGAACTGAAAAGTGTAAGTTTGATTTAAAATAAATAATTTGCAAAGTATTAAAACAAATAAAATAAAATTTTATGACTTCCTCAAGCAATATATTAAGTATGAAGTCTCGGTATAGTTAATTATTAGAGTTAATTGCATGATTGGCTCATGTGATATATTTATATTGCAGGATTGATTACAACTTTTAATAAATTACATAATTGATCCTAACTGTTTGTCAAATTATAACACAATTGCTCCCTAACTTTAACTTATATTAAGTTTCTCAGTTAAGTGGATGTGAAAAAAACCAAAATACCCCTTATTATTAAAAGAAAAAAAAAAACCTAAAATGAATTAAAAATTTGTGGGTCCCATAGTCTATTAAAAGCTACCTAGCATTACCTCCTTAACTGCGACTCCACCACAAACTATCTCCGGCTTCGCCACAACCTATCTCCGGCATTGCCACAACCTATCTCTGGCACCGCCACCACACCACAACAGTCCATTGCATCCTCTATTTGAACCCCACCATCCCCTCAACCACCATCATAACACTTTCCACCACCCTCCATGATCATTGCGACCACCACTCAACTGTCATCCCTATCGTCTACCACCGTCCTCATCACCAAACCAACCATCATAACACTTTCCACCACCCTCCATGATCATCTCCGCAACTACTCAACTGCCATCCTTATCGCCCCATCCCCTACCACTGTCCACATTACCTAACCAAAACTATCACCATCGCCAGCCAAATCAACGTCATCGGTGAAATCAATAAGGATGGTGGTGTCGAAACCCAAATCGAACAACACCACCTAACCACCACCATCACCAAACGACCACCATACTACCGTAGTCCAGATCTAGATCGCCAACCTAACTCAAATCAAAGGTCACACACCTTAAACCCAATTTGGTGTGGTATGGTGTGGTCGTCTGATATCTGGTGGGTGTGATGATGGCGATTGTGCAATAGTGCGATGTCATGGTGGTGCTAGATGGAGATGGCTACGACGATGGATTGATGATGTGGTGGTGGTGAGGATATCAACAGTGGTTTGTTCGATGGTGGTTCCGTCAATTACGTGCTAGTGCTAGTGGAGAAGGGTGATGGTGGTGGTCTGCCGGCGGTGGTGGTGTGTTGGCAATGCTCTAGTTGCATGGAGAAGCTGATAGGTAAGGGGATGGGTGGGTTGGCTTTTTAAATATGTTATTATATTATTATTATTATTATTATTATTATTATTATTATTATTATTATTATTATTATTATTATTATTATATTTAAGGTTATATTTGTCATTTTACACTCAACTAACCAAGAAACTTAACTAAGGTTAGGGGCTGTTTGTTTCAGCATCTTAATGGTTAGATTCCTAAATGGTTCAGCACTTAATGTTTCAGAGTGTTTGTTTCATGAGTAGATTTCTGAATGGTTAATCACTTTTGCCTTTAAATGGTTAAGCATTACACTGAGTCTGAATGGGTAAGAGCTCTTATCTGAATTGATCAAACATTTGCCTCTGAATGGTTAAAAGCTATTATCAGAATTGGTTAAACATTTGCCTCTAAATAGTTAAGCAATATACTAGCTCTTAATGATTCAGAACTTTTACTTGTTCAACACTTAATGGTTCAGACCTCTTTATAGTTCAGCACTTAACCATTCAAAAGTTGTCAAACAATCCTTTAGTGTTAGATACCAATCGTGTTATAGTTTGGCAAATAGTTAGGACCTATTATGTAATTTCTCAAAATTTTGAACAAATCCTACAATACGGGTATACTGCAGGGATCAATCATGTAATTAACTCAAATTATTACTCTTTAAAAATAACTATTTTATAAATTAGATACACATATATATTATAACCTTATTTTCTGATATTATTTACTAAAAAAATAAATATTCACTATCATATTTTTATAGATTACATCAATAATAATTTATTACATAATATGAAAAAAGAAAGGCATGAAAGCATGTGCCTTTTCTTTTGCGTGATGTACAACTTGTTAATGCGGTACAAGCTGTAAAGCATTGAGTACAACTTCATGATGCGCTCACAGACTATTAAAGGGTGGGTGGGTGACATTTCCTCTGATGTTGAGGTCACCGGACCACTGATCACCGCTCTCTCTTGGTTTGTTGAGGTGCCTGGACCGCCGATCGCCCAAGTGTGGCGGTGGTTGGGCCGCTAAAACCCTCATCCATCAGGGTGTGGCGGTGGTCGGGCTGCAACCCAAGACCATTGTCTACAGTCGCCGTCGGTTCGGTTTCTCTGATATCTTCGGCTATGGCGGCGCATCAGAGTGTGGTGGTGGTCGGGCCGCATCCGAAGACCGTCGTCTACCGCTGCCGCCGGTTCGGTTTCTCTGATATCACTAGCTATGGCGGCGGAGGTGGTGGATGACGTTGGGGTTTTTGGGTGCGGCGGCGAGAAATGGGGGAATCCAACAACCGGATGACCTCCTTTTCGACCCTTGATTTGCTCTCTACCTGTTTTTCGAGCGTCGATTGATCGATGTCGAAGTACCAACCAAATAACAATGTAAAATGTGTGTTCCTATTCACCTTAACTAGTTAGGGTAAGTAGGGTTGTCGATCCTCGTGGAATTAGTGGTCGATGTGTCGTACTTTGATTTGTAAGAAAACAGATTAGATTAATAAATTACTACTATTGCCTCTTGGCTGTAAAAGATGAATTTTGTAATGATTACCAATTAAACTATGAAAACAAATTACAATTGATTAAAATTAATTAAGAAGGTAATTATGAGAAAAGTAATCCACCCCGGGATCAAGGTTTGGTTTTCGGGAATTGCTTTGTTCAACTTAGTGGGAAATTCTTAATTGGGATTATATACGTGTAATGATTAAGTGATAAAGATAACCAAGACTTAACGAGTCTTAATACACCATACCAATTGAATTAACAACCAAAACCTTGCAATCATACAACTTGCGCAAAATCATATGATATTCAAATCAAGATTCACTAAAACAATTGTTTAAACAATCAAGACACAAGTTAAACTCAATAAAGAACTTAACGGGTTCTAAAGGTTAATCCCAACACAAATTGAACATTAGCAAAAACCTAATAACGCGAAACCTACTACCTGAGGTAGATCACGAGAAGTTTAGCCTTGCATCTTCACGAATTTGGCAACAAAATCGGATTGGAACATGATTTGATGGATTGGAATGAGTTGGAGAAGTGAAAGAATCTTCAAGAATGGCCAAAGTTTGTTCCTTTTTGCTCCCAATGCGAATTAGGGTTTTTAGAATTGATAATCTCCTTTAAATATGGTCAAAATCAGTAGAATTCTACCAAAATTAAGTAAACGACGTAAGTTACATCCTTAGGGATGTAATTTACGTCCTCCCCCTTAAATACGTGCTCAGCCTCTGTCTTACGTCCTAAAAACTGCTATTTTTAAGAAAGGACGTAGCTTACTTCCTTTAGGACGTAAGTTACGTCCCAGGCCAATTCTGCATCAATTTCTTCGTTTTCTTCATCTCTTTTCATCCATATATCATCCAATCTTCGTGCAACCCTTGCATAAATCATTTAAGCTCAATAAACCTACAATTCAAACATAAAACAAATTGACTACGCTCGATAGAAAAATAATGTTAAAAACATACATTTAAACACTTAAAACACATACGAAACATGAACGTATCACATCCCCACACTTATCATTTGCTTGCCCCCAAGCAAACTTGATCATAACACTACAACTATCATTAGACAAATACGGTCCAGCTATGCGTTCACCTTCTGTTAGCTATGGTCCTAAGTCATGCCCAACTCATAATTTCATATATCAAGCTTTGTAATCAAAGATATCACTCTTTGAAATATGATCTATCTAACCAAGCCTAACAAGCTTTTTAATCTTCCCTATGCATGTAGTCACACCTCTCATAAGTTTCACTCCTCTCGGTTTAGTATCTGGTCTAGCAGAAGATGTGTTAGAATATCAATGTAATACTCTCAACCAAGAACAACTCATAATTACCATAAGCTTACATAATGATCGCAACTCCACCAATTAACACAAACCATGCACACATCAAAAGGTCTTGAAAGGTTGTAATGTAGGGCTTAAGGTTTTGGGTGCAGATAAAGGATTTGAAGTGGCTAAAGGTGATGAAATCAAAATAAGTATGTTAAGATCTTCTAAACATTGAAGCAGCACTATAAAGTAAACTTGGGTGATCTTTAACCCAATTCACATTTTATTACCACTAAAACAATGCATTAACATTATGATCATATCAACCCATTATTTCTTTAACATATATATATATATATATATATATATATATATTTATTTCTATTATTGTTTTTTTTACTACTTCTAACAATATTATATCCAAGTTTGAAGCAATACTTATCAGATTTCACCACACAGGTTTAAAAAGTAAGAAGTTTGAAAGGCTAGTGGGTTGATTCGGGTTGAGACAAATAAAAAGATTGGGGCTCAAAGTGGCAACTAGGGGATCATTTTAGGATAGGGTAATACAATTGAAAAGGCTAGTACAAAGGTTCATCCTAATGCCTTAATCATTTATGTGCAATAGTTTGGTTCATGATCTCGAAACGCATCAATTATGTAAGTTCTAGAATAATGCAATTGTTCTGGTAAACACACATGAAAGGCAGAATGAGCAATCAACCTATTGATGTTCTAGCTCATTTATGGGCTCAATTCTCACAAAAAATGGGTGAATGGGTTAACGATATGAAAACATGCATAAAAGTCCATTATCTAGCTTGTTACCCTCAGTGAGACATCTCTATCAATTATCAGGAATCAATTTTCAAGTGAGCTAACCATGACTAAGGCCCACTGCTTGTGCATAGGTTAAGCATACTTTCACGATTTATCTTAAAAAGTTAAGCTTTAAGGGCATTAAAAAAATTGTTGTTGTAGAGTTCAACCTTCCCCTTATCCCCACACTTAAACTATACATTGCCCTCAATGTATCTTGTAACTCATTATCGTGAAAGCATAAGGTTGCTGCACTAGAACCCATGTAACCCACGACTAACATCCCCTACTATGACCCACCATGACAAACTAATATTTTAAACACATTCCCTTGACATAACATTGAGCACACCACCAAATACAAAACAGCAAATAAGTGTTCCTAGATTACCACACACATCATTTAAACCACTAACAAACTGAAAACATAAAGCATAGTTCTACGTTATTATTAAGTAGGAAAAAGCACATGGACCTGATCATAGGATCAGCGAGTGCATCAATAACCACCAGATGGTGGCCCTGGGTACGGTTGCCCAAAGATGCTCTCGAAGAACCCTCTTCTGACATCTCCCATGTCGAATGCATCTCCCCGATTAGAGCTCGATCCACTTGTGTCATCTGTTGGTGGCGTTGTGACTGGCAACCACACAGATGGTGTGGATTGTGGGTAAAATGGTGCCTGCTGAGTCTGACTAAAAGGCATGAGATCAGGTGACTGCCAATCAGTAATAGGGGGTGTCTCCGTGTAAGCTCGTCCATGCATGTAATCCTCTCGGTGACGAATTTCCTCCCTGTACATGTAGTCTTGGTTGCGGTAGAATTCCTGTGAATACATCATATGCTGCATGTACAACCTGTTTCTTTCTATCTCCTCAGTTTGTCAATCAAACATCCTTTGTTCTGGCTCTGCCCATCTTGTAAACCCAATAGGGTGAGCTTGAGCAACTGCGACCCTCATCCTGCGCTGGTATGGATCATCATCTTCCACTTCTTCATTCACCGGAACCTGTCTTTGCCTTCCTTCTTCCCTTAGAGTGTCACCTTTTCTTATACCTAATATTCCCTCTATCACCTCAAGATATCTCCCACTCTTCTTATCGACTAACTTATGCATCTCCCCCGCTCTCTCATATGACCAACCCGATGGCAGATTGTTTATTTTGAAAGGAACGTGGGTCACCTTCTTTTTCGCGGCTCGACTTGGTAACACATTTTGATTTTTGAAAAATTTGGCTAACAACCGACAATGCGGGATAGATTTCCTGTCAAATTTCTCTCGCGATTCCCAAATACCCCAAAGGATCAAATGCCTTGCAGATAAGGCTGGCTTCCCGGTGACTAATGCGTGCAGTACCATCACCTCGTATAATCTCACCTTAGCCTTGTCACCTAACCTAGGTAACACATTTTGGTTCAGAAAAATCAACAACAGCTTTGGAAGTGGTTTCAAGTTTGCCCGATCGAGTGACCATCTTGCAACATTTATTCCTTCAGGCACGTGAAACATCTCATGAATCATGTTTCGCCATACTTCTTCTTTAGCTACTTTACACGCTAGCATTGCATCAGATGGATATGTGTATGGCGATCCATCAGCTGTTCCTGTATTAAAGTTTGCAATTCGATTCAAGTTAAAGAATGACAAGCTCACTGTTTTACCATTTACCTTCCCGATAAGTTGGGTGGTAGATGGAGGAGAATTCCCAGGCTTCTTTTTCAAAGTCGACATCTATTCCAATATTGCATTCACATAAATGTCCTCAACCCCATCATTGTTGAAACTTAAGTGTTGCTCCCATCCAAGTCGTGTGAAGCATTCTACTACTCCAAACCTTTCGAAATCGGGTTGATAAATTTGACGCTCATAGATCATTAGCTTGTCAGTGGACACTTGGCTCTTTTTCATTTTCTTTAAGTACATTTCTACTTGAACATCTTCGCCTTTAAATGATGATAAGCGGCGGTTCTTCCTCCTGATTGGAAGACCATCATCTTCATACTCTTCTTCATCAGGATCCACTTCCTCCATGGCATCCGCGTCTGATTCCCCCTCAGAATCCAACTCCTGCATTGCCACATCTTCTTCTTCAGAGTCTTCGCTGTATGTTACTTTCGCCCTCTTGGTTCGAGAAGAGGATGCAACCTCCTTCCCTTTATCCTTTCCTTTTGGAGCATTAGTTCGCACCATTGATCCTACAAGAACACAAATCACCATTAATACATTATTATTATGCAGTAGAAAAACTCCTTTAGCCCAAATGTACCATTTTCAGTCACAAAACGGAGTTCATTGATAAGTTGATAGCAATGGTGTCAACTACATGAGTCTACTCATCTTATCACCTATATTACCCATGTAAAGAGTGTTCTTAACTTATCCTTTTTACTCTTTCAATTTCAAGCCATGTCCTTTTAACATACATTCTCAATTTGTCACACATTTCCCATAACTATAAGCATATGATTCCCATTCCCATACTCTAAGCATATTCATTACATCAATCATGCAATAAGGATTATCTAGTCAATGAAATCAAGCAATGACGACATACCTTGGTAGTTTAGAGCGTGTAATGTGATATGACTTGAAATTTGACAAAACCCCCTAAAACTCCCTCAAAAATCGCAAGTTTTGCCTTGCCGAAACTCACGAACGGTTACAAATCGAGAGAAACTACTCCATGGGTTTTGTAGCTCTTAAAAAACTAAGCAAAATGCATATAAAGATTGCTCGATTTGGTTAAGAATTGATGGGGCATTGGTGAAGGTTAAAACTAGGGTTTTGATGGGTTGGGTGAAGAAGATGAAGAAGAATGAAAGAGAAAAAGAGAGAGAAGTTGAGATTGGGGTATATGGTTGAAAATTTTGAAGTTTTGAGTGGTTGTGGTTAATGGGTATGCTTTTTAGAGTGTTAAAACCAAAATTCTGGGGCAATTCGAGCCCGACGTAAGCTACGTCCTTTAGGACGTAACTTACGTCCCCAGTGTTTCTTTGAATATTTTGCTTTCGGACGTAAGGCAGAAGGTAGGGACGTAAGGTACCATCAGGACGTAAGCTTACGCCCTAAGGGACGTAAGCTACGTCGTTTTGACATTTTTCCTTTTTTTTTGTGGTTTAACTTGTGTGCCACCTCCTCCCCATCGAAAAATTTAAAGTTGCCCTCAACTTTAATCTATTGTAAACGTACCTGGTGTTATGTTCGTACCGAGAGTGCATCACGCGTTTATGTATAGCCTGTTAAACCAATATTTAAATGAATAACAAATTAAAATGAAAAGAAAGGAATAAACAGATCCTCGGGTTGCCTCCCGTTAGCGCTAACTTTTTCAAGTCGTCAGCCGGACTTTCTTGAAATTTCAGGCACGCAAATCACCAATCGGTGAACTTAGCACTAAATTCACCGTGGCCTCTAATGTCGGGTTTAACTCGACATCTTCCAAATATGGTTTTAGACGATGACCGTTTACGACTTGCCTTAAATGGTCATCTAGATCTTCAATCTCAATGTCGCCATAATTCCCAACACGCTTAATCACATACGGTCCCGTCCATTTACTTTTAAGCTTACCTGGAAAAAATTTTAAACGTGAGTTAAATAACCATACTTTTTGACCTACCTCAAATGTCCTTCATTTCAATTTAGCGTCATGAACTCTCTTCATCCGTGCCTTGTATGCACCAGCGGTCTCGTAAGCATCATCTCTTAACTCCTCCAGTTCATCCAAGCTCAGTTTTCTTTGTTTACCTGCAGCATCATAATCAACATTAACCTCTTTCACTGCCCATAAAGCACGATGGACCAATTCAACCGGTAAATGGCATCCTTTGCCATACACTAATCGATAAGGTGTAGTACCAATAGGCGTCTTATATGCAGTACGATATGCCCATAATGCATTATTAAGTTTGGTTGACTAATCCTTACGGTCAGTTCGTACTGTTTTTTGTAAAATTTGTTTAATCTGCCTGTTTGATACTTCTACTTGCCCACTCATTTGTGGATGATATGGTGTTGCCACCCGATGGTCTACACCATATTGTTTAAGAAGTTTTCAAAAATTAAAGTTTTTAAAGTGGGATCCCCCATCACTTATGATCACACGGGAAATACCGAACCGAAAAAATATGTTGCTTTGGATGAACTTACAAACAACAGCATGATCATTTGTTTTGGTGGCAATCGCTTCGACCCATTTGGATACATAATCGACTGCCAATAAAATATATAAATTACCAAACGAATTTGGGAATGGGCCCATGAAGTCAATTCCCCAAGCGTCAAAGATGTCAACAACTAGAATTGGCTGCATGGGCATCTCATTCCTTTTTGAAATGCTACCCATCTTTTGGCAATTTACACAATTTTTAGCAAACGCATATGCGTCCCGAAATATAGTAGGCCAAAATAATCCTACACATAAAACTTTATGTCCTGTTTTCTGGCTGCTAAAATGATCACCACACGAAGAGGCGTGTACAAGTCTTAAGACATCCTTAATTTCTGAATCTGGAATGCAACGTTTGATAACTTGATCCGGTCCCACTTTAAAGAGATCTGGGTCATCCCAGATATATTGTTTAACCTGTGCTAAAAACTTCTGTCGCTTCCATTTTTGCCAATGTTCTGGAATGACACCTGCAGCATAATAATTAACAATATCAGCAAACCAAGGTAATTCAGACACAGTAAACAAATGCTCATCTGGGAATGTCTCGTTAATTTCCAATGTGTTATCTTGATCATTGTTTACAATCCTAGATAAATGATCTGCAACAACGTTTTCACTGCCTTTCTTATCCCGAATCTCTAAATTAAACTCTTGTAGCAACAAAATCCATCTGATTAGCCTCGGTTTTGCATCTTTCTTCTCCATCAAGTAACGCACGGCACTATGATCCGAGTAAATAATGACCTTGCTCCCCCAAATATAAGACCGAAACTTATCAAGAGCATAAACAACTGCAAGTAACTCTTTTTCAGTAGTTGTATAATTTAATTGAGCCCCATCCAATGTTTTACTTGCATAATAAATTGCCATCGGTTTTTTATCTACCCTTTGTCCCAACACAGCCCCAATTGCAAAATCACTAGCATCACACAATATTTCAAAAGGTAAAGTATAATTGGGTGCTTGTAATATTGGGGCTTCAACCAACTTTTGCTTTAATGTAGTAAAAGCTTTAACACACTCATCATTAAACACAAAAGGCACATCTTTTAAAAGTAAGTTGCAAAGTGGTTTTGTAATTGTGCTAAAACCTTTTATAAATCTCCTATAGAACCCGGCGTGTCCTAAGAATGACCTAATGCCTTTTACATTTGTTGGAGGAGGTAGTGTAGAAATAATTTTGATTTTAGCATGATCAACCTCAATTCCACGTTTTGACACTACATGACCTAACACAATCCCTTCTTGAACCAGAAAATGGCTCTTTTCCCAACTCAAAACCAAATTTGTTTAAACACATCTTTTTAAAACCTTTGTTAATTGAATTAGACAACTGTCAAAAGATGGGCAGAAAATTGAGAAATCATCCATGAAGATTTCCAAAAGCTCCCCAATCATATCCGAAAAGATACTCATCATGCACCTTTGAAAGGTAGCTGGGGCATTACATAGTCCAAATGGCATTCGCCTAAATGCAAAAGTGCCATACGGGCAAGTAAAGGTAGTCTTTTGTTGGTCATCAGGGTGAATTGCAATCTGATTATATCCTGAATAGCCATCTAAGAAACACTAAAATTTCTGACCTGATAACTTCTTAATGATTTGGTCAATGAAAAGAAGTGGAAAATGATCTTTAGATGTGGCTGCGTTCAACTTCCGATAGTCAATACACACTCGCCACCCGGTGACAGGTCGAGCGGCAATGTGTTCACCATCTTCACCTCTCACAATCTGAATGCCTGATTTCTTAGGCACAGTTTGAGTAGGACTTACCCATGTACTATCAGAGATTGGATACACAATCCCGGCATCCAACCACTTAAGCACTTCTTTTTTCACCACCTCTCGCATATTGGGGTTAAGCCTTCTTTGAGTGTCTTTGAAAGGTTTTGCACCTGCATCGGTAATAATTTTATGCATTACAATGGAAGGACTAATACCTTTGAGATCCGTAATTATCCATCCTATCGCTGCTTTATGCTCTTTTAAGACATTCATTAACATCTCTTCTTGATCACTTTCCAAATCTGATGCAATGATAACCGGAAGGGTTTGATTGTCTCCCAAGAATACATACTTTAAGTGTTTGGGAAGCTCTTTCAATTCTACTTTTGGTGGACTCTCCAATGATGGTTTTAACTGGGAATCAATGTGTTCCGGTAGAGGCTCCACCTGATGAGTCCATGGTGGTCTTCTTTCATGCACAGCAGACACTTCATGTTTCTTTTCTTCTTCATCCAACTCATATGCGTGTTCGGAACCAAACCTGTCACAAATAGCACACATCTCCTCGATGTGTTCCTCATTTTTATGAGGCTCACACCTGTCCATAATGTCCGCCATAAAGCATTCATTATCAACAAAGGAGTTAGTTACTTTGTCATAGACATTGACACTTAATTTACGATTACCAAATGTCATGTCAACAGTTCCATCTCGACAATTAATTTGTGCATTAGCAGTTGCTAAAAATGGTCTACCAAGTATGACATTAGATTGTTTGGTTTTGTCAAGTGATGCATAATCAAGAACTAAGAAGTCTAAAGGATAGTAAAAGTCACCCACCTTGACAATGACATCAGTTACTATGCCACGGGGGAGTTTCATTGTGAGATCGGCCAACACTACCGTAGTATTAGCTTTTTGCAAAGGACCAAAGTCATATTGGTTATATAAACTCCCCGGTAGAATTCTAACACTAGCCCCAAGATTGAGTAACGCCCGAGCAACTTTAAATTCACCAACTTGAATAGAAATAATGGGCGCTCCTGGATCTCTAAGCTTAGGTGGAAGATCACCTGATAAGATTGCACTTACATTTGCTGGAACATCAAGTTTTTTAGGGAACTTGTGAGTTCGTTTTTGAGTGCACATATCTTTCAGGTATTTAGCATAAGCAGGAACTTGTTTTATTGCGTCTAAAAGAGGTAAAATCACTTTAACTTGTTTAAAAATTTCCCACATCTCTTTTTGTTGTGGACCTCTTTTATTTACTACCTTTTTTGGTTCAATTAAAGCTGAGGGATAAGGAATGTTATTATTCTCACTTGCTTTATCTTTACTTTTAATTACGTTATTTTTTAAAATCAGTTTAGTTACCTCTTGAAATGTTACCTTCTTTGTTGATTTTGTTGAAACAGGTTCCTGTTCATCTTCACTATCACTATTGACATCTTCCACCACTCCTTCCATGAAGGGTGGTGGAGGACCAACCTTGTTATCATATACTTTACCATTACGAAGAGTACTTACCTGATTGATTTGCACGTTTCTGACATTCTCTATGGCGGATCCTTGATGTTGAGGGTTGATTGTAGTGTCAATTGGCAATTTTCCAGGATTTCTTTTGATTTGAGCCACGTCCTCTGCCAATTGACCCACTTGTTTGTTTAATGCTTCAATGGCTTTGTCTCTTATTTCATTTTCCCTCTTGTTCTCTTACATGTTTTCCTTCATCATGTTCATCAAAGCATCCAACTTTGCATTTGTATATTCTTCCCCAATAGTTATTTCAGGTTGAGAATTAGATTAGTAACTTCGTGATGAGCTTCCTTGCTGTCCTCCATGGTTGTAACTCCCTTGATTATTTCCTTGAGCATATGAAGTTCTTTGATGCCCGCTTTGATTATAATTCCCTTGTGCTCGGTTATGATATGTTTGAGCACCTTGATTATTGTCTTGGAAGTTAGGGTTCATCTGATTCGAAGCATTTCCATACTTAAAATTAGGATGATTTCTCAACCCCGGATGATAAGTATTGGAATTCATATCAAATTGTTTTCTATCTCCATAAACTTGATTAACCTCCTCTTTTCTTTCCATTACCACTTGACATGCATCAATGTTATAACCTAACTCACCACACTCTTCACATACATCATACCCCGCATTTGCAACCTCCTTTGCACCCGTTCGCCCTAACCTTGCCAATTGTTTCTCTAGTGCTGCAATTCGCTTTTTAGTCTCATAATCGACCATGGTTGATTTTACTGAATTAGGTTTAGATCGTCTATTAGCTGAGGCTTGTGCCTTGGAGTTTCTACACATCCTTTCTAAAAATTCCCAATCTGCATCTTCATGATTGGAAAAGAATCTGCCATTGCTTGTGGAATACAAATACTTTCTTTCCTCGTTTGTCAATCCATCCGAGAAAGCCTTTATCAATTCCCAACGTGCCATTCCGTGATGTGGACACATACGGATAAGTTCCTTAAACCTTGTGAATGCTTCATGAAACTGCTCCCCTGCTTGTTGTTGGAAGGATCGGATAGCATCACTTGCATCACTAGTTTTACCCATCGAATAGTATTCATCCAAAAATGTTTGTTGCATTTCTGGCCATGTGTGAATACTATTATCAGGCAAAGTGAGAAACCATTGTTTAGCTCTATCTTTCAAAGTGAATTGAAATAATCACAACCTCACTTCATCTTGTGTGAAATGGTTTCCACCAATAGTGCTACATATGGCATCAAATTCAGCAAGATGCACATATGGTTCCTTTGTTGCAGTGCCTCTAAATGCAGGAAGAATAGTGAGATAATGAGGGCGTACATCAAAAGCTCTTCCTCTATGATTTGGAGGTGCAATAGGGTTTGGGTTTTCAAAAATAGCCGGTTTGAAATGGCTATCCACACCTTGTGCTTGAGCTCTTTGAGGTCTTCTTGGTGGGTTGACATTATTATTATTATTCCTCCGTGGTTGATTGACAGGTGGTGCATTCCACCCATGATAATCATTCCCCCAATTGTTATTTCCATTATATCCGTCACCTCTACCGAAATTTCCATCCCAAGCATCATAATTGGCATCATTATAAGGCTCTTCATTGTTGTTCCACTCATCCTCATAGTCTTCATCACCCGTGTGAACACTATGCATGCTCACACGATCAAACTCATCTTCTTGGTTGAGGTTATTATGATTCATGTTATTGTTGGGTGGTGGTTGGTTCCGGTTGTTATGGCGGTTGTTATTTGGTGGTGGAGGTGGATTAGGGTTTTGATCTTGGTTATTAGGAGGAAGGTTTAGGTTTTGAGGTGGTTGGTTGTTTGGATTATCCATGTGAGTTGAATTAGATGAACTATCAGTTGCTTGATCAATAGCTTGTGAAATTGATGTAGTCGGTAACCCTGATCGAAGAAGAAGACGATTATACCATGCTGATTTCTCTATCTCTGGATCGAATACTAACGGTGATTTCCTACCCGAATATCGAGTATGCATGCAACCTGTCACATGCACACTGAAAAACACCAAGCGTAACACGAAAATAAAAACAAATAAATTAAAGACAAGTAAACTAAAATTTAAACAAATCAACTAACAAAACACCAAGCACACCGATTCCCCGGCAACGGCGCCAAAATTTGATCAATGTCGAAGTACCAACCAAATAAAATGTAAAATGTGTGTTCCTATTCACCTTAACTAGTTAGGGTAAGTAGGGTTGTCGATCCTCGTGGAATTAGTGGTTGGTGTGTCGTACTTTGATTTGTAAGAAAACAGATTAGATTAATAAATTACTACTATTGCCTCTTGGCTGTGAAAGATGAATTTTGTAATGATTACCAATTAAACTATGAAAACAAATTGCAATTGATTAAAATTAATTAAGAAGGTAATTATGAGAAAAGTAATCCACCCCGGGATCAAGGTTTGGTTTTCGGGAATTGCTTTGTTCAACTTAGTGGGAAATCCTTAATTGGGATTATATACGTGTAATGATTAAGTGATAAAGATAACTAAGACTTAACGGGTCTTAATACACCATACCAATTGAATTAACAACCAAAACCTTGCAATCATACAACTTGCGCAAAGTCATATGATATTCAAATCATGATTCACTAAAACAATTGATTAAACAATCAAGACACAAGTTAAACTCAATAAAGAACTTAACGGGTTCTAAAGTTTAATCCCAACACAAATTGAACATTAGCAAAAACCTAATAACGCGAAACCTATTACCCGAGGCAGATCACGAGAAGTTTAGCCTTGCATCTTCACGAATTCAGCAACAAAATCGGATTGGAACATGGTTTGATGGATTGGAATGAGTTGGAGAAGTGAAAGAATCTTCAAGAATGGCCAAAGTTTGATCCTTTTTGCTCCCAATGCGAATTAGGGTTTTTAGAATTGATAATCTCCTTTAAATATGGTCAAAATCCGGAGAATTCTACCAAAATTAAGTAAACGACGTAAGTTACGTCCTTAGGGACGTAATTTACGTCCTCCCCCTTAAATACGTGCTCAGCCTCTGTCTTACGTCCTAAAAACTGCTATTTTTAAGAAAGAACGTAGCTTACTTCCTTTAGGACGTAAGTTAAGTCCCAGGCCAATTCTGCATCAATTTCTTCGTTTTCTTCATCTCTTTTCATCCATATATCATCCAATCTTCGTGCAACCCTTGCATAAATCATTTAAGCTCAATAAACCTACAATTCAAACATAAAACAAAGTGACTACGCTCGATAGAAAAATAACGTTAAAAGCATACATTTAAACACTTAAAACACATACGAAACATGAATGTATCATCGATTTATGCAGTTGGTCTCTCCGTTTCCTTTTTTGTAGGTGATGCTCTTGGTGGTTAGATGTCGGCTTATGTCACACCCCAAGCACAGCGGTTTCCGGCGGGGTGTGATCATCATGGAAACCATAGTCATTGATCGACCACTACATGATTTGATAGAAACATACGTTGCAATCACGTTGAAAGATACATAATTGTTTTCAGGGTTACATAGCGAAAGTAGTAGCAAAATGTAAATTGTTTTTCAAACAAGACCATTTAGAAATAATGTCCCAAAAGCATGCGTGAATCCTAGAATGCGATAAGCTCCAGACAGGCCTAACATCGTGCAAACCTTAATTTCCTGAGAAAACATGCATGAAATATGTCAACATAAAGTTAGTGAGTTCACAGGTTTTAAGTAACAAAAATTAGCGTAATGAACCACAAGACTTTCTATGATTTGATTGTCAATCATACAATACTATAATATTTTATAAGCACCGCAACCGAAGCTAGACTGAAAATGTAATATATTGCCCCTACCTGTGCCTACCGTAAGCACATGGGTGAACAGGCTAATAATGCACCCGTTTAGACCTCCAGTCAAGGTTAGGGTAATTAACCCAGGTGGGGGTAGTCAAACCCAATAGTACTATCCATGATTACCTCGCTTTGGGAAATAAACTAACGGTCCGATAATAGGGGACTTTATACGGTAAGTAAACAACTTATATAACAATGTGAAATCATTGACAAGTAAATGTGTCCATGAAAATAGTAATTTGCATGTAATCTCCCCCAAAATGAAAATAAGTAAAAATGGGGCCGTGAAACTTACCTGACAGAGGTAAACGGGTATGTAAACTTGTAAATATCCAAAGTGCTCGAGGAAACCGACCTAAGTTCGCCCTAGAATAATTAAGGCAACTTATGTCTAAGTAATTTTTCCTACATGTAATGTGAGCATGTAACCATTTCATCCACATAACTTGGTAACAAAATATTTGAATTGACGATCCGTTGGTGATGTAGGATGATAATTTGAGAAATATATATTAACTCATAAAAATAATTATTTAATTATTTTCTTAGTGGAATTATTATTTTATTTTATTTAGCTTTTGAGAACTTTTAACACATATTAAATTAGGGTCTCTTCATTTAAGAAATTTTATCATATTATAAATTAATATTCCCTTAGATGAAATACTTAATTAACTTAGTCATATTACCCACTTGTGTTAACTCTTCATTTTAAATGCCTTAAAAGTTGAAGAAAAACCAAAGTTTTGGGAAGCAAAGTTTCTGACACGGGCATGTAGGCACCCCTACATGGCCATGTCGCTGCAAAGCATGATAATTCTCATGTTAAAATAAGTTAAGTCATATGTCATTTTCTACTCTTTGTGAAATCTTTCTTAAACACCATAATACTCAAAGTCATAAAGTTCATGCTTTGTCATATAAAGTTTCATGTTTATATTTTTCCATTTGAGTCCCATGTATATATATATATATATATATATATATATATATATATATATATATATATTTAACTATCCTTGGAAGCTTGTTCAAATTGACATTTATTCATAAACCAACTTTTTTTGATATTATGTTACAACTTACTAACCAAGTATAACCTGTAAATTATATATATAATTATTCATAACAATACTTATAGATAACTAAAATTTTTATGAACATAAATTAATCCTTGTAAAGTTTTTCTTGAGTTTGTAACAAATCTTTATAACTTTTTATAAAACTACCAACTAGTAATTTTGTCAAACATAGATTTATGAACATTTACTTTTTAAGAACAAAAGTCATTACTTAGTTCATGTTAAAATATTTTGTGAAGTATTATACTTGAAACACCTTGTTGGTAAAAACATCATTTTTAACATGAAAGACTTTTTGGATGAATATATTTACATGCCATCTAATAAATGGATGAACATGATAAACAAAAGAAGATATGTAAACAAGAAGAGAGTGTTCTCACTTAGATTAAGCAAGGAAAGATGGAAATGGTGTGGTAGGATGCTTGAAAACTTCAAAAATTGTTTGATCTTCAACCAAGGGCACTTGAACACACAAGAATTGTAGAAAATAAGTTGGAAATCAAATGGAGTGGTGGGGATGGTGTCTTGGACGATTTTGAAGGAAAGAAAGAGGGAAGAGAGTGTGTGATGTTGGTGTGATTGAAATGAAGAGGGTATGCACCTTTTATAACCCTTCATCATTTTCAATTTTGATTTTTTTATTTTTATTTTTTATGCATGGAGGCTTCAATTTCCTGGTCAAAAGGAATGGAAAATTGGTATTCCAAGAGTGGAAATGTAGGCATGATGCTTTAATCCATCAAAAGAAAGATGATTCACAAAAATAGGAAAGTGTGTATTTGTCAAAGTCTATAAGGTGTGCTTTATTGGGAAGAAAAAGAAAGTGTGGGTTGGGAGAAAGGAGCAATCAAGAGGATGAAAAATGGAGCTTTTGTTTTGTTTTAGAGTAGTATTGGGTATTTGGGTGGTATTTGTTGCACTATAGTTATTTTTACATAATTTTATATTTTTACTTTTTACTTTTTAAAATACATAAAAATATTATCAAAAATCATATAATATCATACATTTTAATATTGATGATATGTAAATAATAACTCATTTATCTAGTAGTTGCGTTATACGCGTTTTATCCGGGTAAAATATCAATTTACGCGTTAAGGTTTATTTATTAGTTTAAGCTTTTCTAATGTACTTAATTTGGGATCTAAAATACTTTGAAACACTTTAAATTATTTATTGACACATATATATATTAATTATCACCAACGTTTGTGTGTGCTTGTATCGCGTGTAAAAATGGTAATTACGCCGAATTACCGATGCATGAAATGTTATGCGTGAAATTTTGCAATGCATAAAACGACTTCAATAAATGGAATTTAATTGAGAATCAAGTATTATAGGTGTAATTATAACCAAGTCAAGGCCGGGTATTGACCTGAAATTGCCGGTTGTCACATACTCCCCATGTTAGAAAGAATTTCGTCCCGAAATTCAGTTAGGGTCGTCTGCAGATGCTAGGGTTTCAAACAAGTTAGGGTAGTTGAGCTTCATTTGATCTTCGCGTTCCCAAGTAAACTCGGGTCCTCGTCTGGAATTCCATCGGACCTTCACTATGGGAATGCGGCTTCATTTCATCTTTTTTACCTCTCGATCTAGGATCTCGACAGGTTTCTCAATGAAATGAAGTTGTTCATCAATCTGAACCTCATCGAGTGGTATAATTAGAGTTTCATCTGACAGGCACTTCTTCAGATTTGACACGTGGAAAGTGTCATGAACACTACTAAGTTCTTGAGGAAGTTTGAGCTTGTAAGCTACAGGACCAATCCTGGCTAGGATTTCAAACGGTCCAATGTATCTAGGGTTTAGCTTACCACGTTTACCGAATCGAATGACTCCTTTCCAAGGTGAGACTTTAAGTAGGACCTTATCTCCTACTTGGAATTCCAATGGTTTGCGTCTCACATCAGCGTAGCTTTTCTGACGGTCACGCGCGCCTTTGAGTCGGTTTTGAATCTGAGCGATCTTTTTTGTGGTCTCGTGTATGATCTCGGGACCAGTAAGTTGACTATCGCCAACCTCTGTCCAACACAGTGGTGATCGACACTTCCTTCCGTATAGTGCTTCAAACGGTGCAGCTTTGATACTGGTGTGATAACTGTTATTGTAAGAAAACTCAGCTAAGGGTAGATGAGTATCCCAACGGTTTCCGAAGTCTATCACACAAGCTCTAAGCATGTCTTCCAATGTCTGAATGGTCCGTTCGCTCTGACCATCCGTTTGAGGGTGGTATGCGGTACTCATATCCAACCGTGTACCCAAGGCCTTTTGTAATGATTGCCAAAACCTCAAGGTAAATCGACTGTCTCGATCGGAGATAATGGAGATCGGTACTCCATGTCTCGAAACAACCTCCTTGAGATAAACCCTCGTCAACCTTTCCATTTTATCAGTTTCCTTAATTGGTAGAAAGTATGCAGACTTTGTCAATCGATCCACAATTACCCAAATCGTATCACAACCGGTGGGTGTCTTGGGTAGTTTCGTGATGAAGTCCATGGAAATCTGCTCCCATTTCCATTGTGGAATCTCCGGTTGGTGCAGTAATCCAGTCGGTTTCTGATATTCTGCCTTAACCTTTGAACATGTGAGGCACTTGCTAACATAGGTGGCTATGTCAGCTTTCATGTTAGGCCACCAGTATAACTCCTTCAGGTCCTGATACATCTTATCAGAGCCCAGGTGGATGGAGTATCTTGATTTGTGTGCCTCGTTCATCACAAGTTCCCTTAAGTTTCCGAAATTTGGCACCCAAATTCGATTCACGAAATAACGAGCTCCATCAGACTTGATCTCAAATTGCTTATCCATGCCGCGAAGAGTTTCATTTTTCAAATTCTTTTCTTTCAGTGCTTCGGACTGAGCATCTCGAATTTGAATAGTTAGACTCGTATGGATCGTCATTCCCAACGCTCGCACCCGTAAAGTTTTGGTTCGTTCTTTCCTGCTCAGGGCGTCTGCTACAACATTCGTCTTTCCAGGATGATAACGAATCTCACAGTCATAATCGTTTAGTAACTCGACCCACCTGCGTTGTCTCATGTTTAGTTCCTTCTGATTGAAGATGTGTTGCAGGCTTTTGTGATCAGTGAATATAGTACACTTGGTACCATACAGGCAGTGTCGCCAAATCTTTAGTGCAAAAACAACAGCTCCCAATTCGAGGTCGTGAGTGGTGTAATTTTTCTCATGCACTTTCAATTGTCGAGAAACGTAGGCAATAACCTTGTTGTGTTGCATCAGGACACAGCCAAGTCCTTGTCGTGACGCGTCGCAGTACACCACAAAACCATCAGTTCCCTCCGGTAAGGACAGAATTGGCGCGCAACACAGTTTCTGCTTTAACAATTAAAACGCTGCTTCCTGTTTATCACCCCAATCGAATTTCTTGTCTTTCTGAGTCAAGGTTGTCAACGGTTGGGCTATTTTGGAGAAATTTTCGATAAAGCGTCGGTAATAACCTGCCAAACCTAGGAATTGTCGCACCTCAGTCGGGGTCTTAGGTGCTTCCCAGTTCTTAATGGCCTCTATCTTGGAGGGGTCAACATGTATGCCTTTCTCGTTGACTACATGCCCGAGAAATTGCACTTCTCGAATCCAGAAGTCGCATTTTGAGAATTTGGCGTACAACTTCTCGTTTTTGAGTAGTTTCAAGATTAACCTTAGATTTTGCTCGTGCTCATCCTTGGTTCGCGAGTATATTAAGATGTCATCGATGAAGACGATCACGAATTTATCCAAATAGGGTTTGCACACTCTATTCATGAGGTCCATGACTACAGCTGGTGCATTGGTCAACCCAAATGGCATGACCATGAACTCGTAGTGGCCGTAACGAGTTCGAAATGCGGTCTTAGGAATATCCTCCTTTTGGATTAGTAATTGGTGATATCCCGAACGTAAATCAATTTTCGAGTAGTAGCTAGATCCTTGAAGTTGGTCGAACAAGTCGTCGATTCGAGGGAGAGGATACCGATTCTTAATGGTGAGTTTGTTTAACTCTCGATAATCGATGCACATTCGAAAAGATCCATCCTTCTTCTTGACAAACAAGACCGGGGCTCCCCAGGGTGAGAAACTCGGTCTTATGAATCCTTTATCTAACAATTCTAGTAATTGATTAGACAACTCTTGCATCTCTGACGGTGCTAGCCGGTATGGGGATTGTGCTACTGGAGCAGCTCCAGGTACCAGGTCAATTCGAAATTCGACTTGCCTTTGAGGTGGAAGTCCAGGCAAGTCCTCGGGAAAGACTTCCGGATAGTCTCGCACGATAGGTATATCCTCGATTCTTTTCTCCTCGGTTTGCTTCTCCACTACGTGCGCCAAGATTGCATGATAGCCTTTTCATAAGTACTTCCGGGCATTCATACATGAAATGATCCTTAACACTGTACCATACTTTTCTCCTTGAATCGATATGGTCTCTCCACTCGGAAGTGGAATGCGAACGATCTTCTCACGACAAACGATTTCCGCTCGGTTTTCCGACAACCAATCCATGCCAATAACAATGTCAAAACTCCCTAGGGTTACAGGTAGCAAATCTATATCGAACGTGTGATCTGCCAAACTAAGAGTGCATCCTTGTATGATTTTGTCAGTTTCAATCAACTTACCATTGGCTAACTCTATTGTATACTTAGAAGTCAAAAAGGTAGGAGTAATTTCAAGCAATGGACTAAATTCGATAGACACGAAACTCCTATCGGCACCCGTATCGAATAGGATAGATGCATAGAGATTATTTACAAGAAACGTACACGTAACAATGTTCGGGTCCTTTCGAGCTTCTCCAGCTCCAATCACAAAAGCTCGACCACGTGCGCTGTTTCCACCAGTTTGCTTCAAGTTCGGACAATCCTTACGAAAATGCCCGGCAACACCACATTCGAAGCACGCACGATTGTTTCCTGTTTTAGGAGTAGGGTTGGGCTTTTGGCAGTCCTTAGTCGCATGGCCAAAACGTTTGCACTTCTGGCACATGGAATCCCCACATGCACCTAGATGATGAAAGTTGCACTTGTTACACTTAGGTAGATTTCCAGCATATCCACCTTTTGTCTTCTTCTCAGATGGGCCAGCAGTGAAAGCCCTAACAATCTCTTGTTTGTTTTGGTTTTGATTTGGAGCATTCCAACCATGATTTTTGTCCCACTTCCTCTTGTTGTCATAGTTCTTCTCCACTACCGTCTTCTTCACAAACACTCCCTGACGCACAGCTTGATCAGTCAGGTCATGAGCAATTCTGACAGCCTCTTGGATGGTGGCTGGCTTGGATGAGGTCACCATGCTCTGGATTTGGGGTGCAAGGCCCCAAATGTACCTTTCCACACGCTTAAACTCCGGATTAACCATGTGAGGGCATAAACAAGCAAGGTCATGAAATCGAGTGGTGTAGCTTGTAACTTCTGCATCCTTCATGGTGTGGTTCCAGAATTCAACCTCAAGTTTTTGCAATTCATTCCGGGGGCAATACTAATCAGTTAGCATTTGCTTCAGCTCATCCCAAGTGATTTGATAGGCAGCGTCAATACCCAGAGTCTGGGCATGAGCATTCCACCAAATGAGTGCTTGACCTTCAAAGGTACAAGTGGCGAATTTCGTCTTATTCTCTTCAGCACAGTTACTGATTCGCTGAACTGACTCCATCTTCTCTATCCAGCGGACCAAACCAACAGCTCCTTCATTACCGCGAAAGTTAAACGGTTTACAGTTCAGAAACGTCTTGTAGGAGCAACCTTTGTTGTTGGCATCAGATCCTGTGTTGTAGGTTTAATCATATTAATAATAATTAAACATTAACAATGACCTTTGTATCTCAGGTCTTTAGTTACGCTAGACATTATAATACCTCCTGCGCCACTGGCATTGCCTCCATTTACTTCAGATCCTCCTGCGCTACGATTCGCCTCGTGATGTGCGATTGCATCCGCCACTCATTGCGCCACAAGCTATTCGATGGCCTCTGCTGTCATGGGAGTACTGCTTCCCACATTGGTTCTGACGTTCCTCCTTCGTGGTGGCATGTTTCTTCAAATCATAATGATAAGCAAGATAAGACAATATGTAATAATGTCAAACACATGAGCACCAAAAGTAAACAATCATAACAACCAAGCAACCACGCAATAGATAAAAGATAACATAACTTGATAATAAATTGTACGAATTACAAAATATTTTAAGAGTGCACATTCCTACAATAAGTTAATATCCAATATTACGTGAGCACAGCTCGCTCACGATAGGCAATCAATGGAATAAATGAGTAAATGCGCCTGTCTGCACTGCTGCCATGGCCATGAGCATAAACTCTGCTGCCAATGCAGTAGAGGACTCAAGGCGCTCTTCCATCACCATCACTCTTTCTTCAGCCACTATTGCGCGCTGCTCTGCTTGGGTAGCCCTATGCTCTGCTGCCTCCACTCTCTGCGTCATAGCTGACATCTTCTACTGTACTCGGGTGAGGTGATCGTGCATAGTATGTAAGGCTTGATCATCCAGGTACCTACCCTCCTCTATAGATAGCAGTCGGCTCTCCACATCCTCCATGTCGATGGCCTCCTGAACTCCAGTAAGTTCGATACGTATCTCATGAAGCTGCTGGTCGTGCCTCGCAGATCGGGCCACGAGAAGAGGCACGGTGAGCTCCACAGGCTCCCGAGTGAGAGGTGTCGGACGTGAAGCATGGGACGACTCACCTATCTCGAAGGTGGAGGGAATACCCTCGATATCTCTCCACTCGTCCAGTCGGCTAGGCATCCACTCCCACCGACGAATGTCGATTCTGCGCCTTTTGGGCGCAGGCTCGGGCTCAGCAGTACAGTCTTGAGCGGGTGTGGCAGGAAGAATCGGGATACGAACCCGCTTCCTAGGAGTGTGTGCGAGAAGCACACTCCAAGGGCGAGCTCGATAGCGACGGAAAGAGGGCGGTGGTACACCCGGACCAAAGATAGGGTAGGTGTCCGCAGCCACTGGCTCGGGACTAGCGACTAGAGGGGTGGGGTCAGCAGGCTCGGGGGCGAGATCGAGGGGGTCAGGGTCTGCTAGCGGAGTCGGGTCAGAGGGCTGGGGAATCGGGTCAATAGGCTGGGTAACAGGATCAGCAGGGTGAGAGGTGTGGTCACTGGGCTGAGGGATGGCCTCGGTGGGCTCCGGGTCGGAATCGACCGGGTCAGTGTCGGCCGTCTGAGAAACCGGGTCGGTAGACTCAGAATCAAGGTCGACTACCTCAGTGTCAGCAAGCTGAGGGGTGGGATCTGTGGCCTCGGGAGTGGGGTCAACTAGCCGAGAATCAGTAGCCACAGGGGTAGACTCCAGAGATGGCTCAGCAAAAATATGCGGCATAGTCAGCGGAATGGCTATTGGCAGTTTCGGGCCGATGATACGCACGACTCCCGGGATGAGCTCCTCCGGAAGGTTAGCATGCGTCTCAGGTTTAGGCGCCCACCAATACGTGCCTGGAGGAGGAGGAGGTAGCCCGGAGAATCGAGTCGGGGGTACAGCTTCCGGGGCAACAGGTGCAGGGTCAGGAGTAGGTTCGGTGAGAGGGATAGAAGGTGGTGCAGAGGTCTCGGTCTCAGCAGCACTAGTCGGTTGAATCAGGTCATCGAGAGTAAGGGTCGGGAGTGCAGACGTGGATCCTGCAGAAGAGGTCGGAGACGTGGGCTCGTACTCCTCATCAGAATAAAAAACGTAGATCGGCATCGATGCTGAAGACATCTCTATGACAAGGCAATACACAAGTACAATTGATATAAGTTAAGTTAATGTACAAAGCGTTAAAGACATGTAATGAACTACAGTTATAGTCTAGGTCCACTAAATGCAACCTAGTTCCCTATAACCAATGGCTCTGATACCAATCTGTCACACCCCAACCACAGCGGTTTCCCGCGGGGCGTGATGATCATGGAAACCATAGTCATTGATCGACCACTACATGATTTGATAGACACATACGTTGCAATCACATTAAAAGATACATAATTGTTTTCAGGGTTACATAGCGGAAGTAGTAGCAAAATGTAAATTGTTTTTCAAACAAGACCATTTAGAAATAATGTCCCAAAAGCATGCGTGAATCCTAGAATGCGATAAGCTCCAGACAGGCCTAATATCATGCAAACCTTAATTTCCTGAGAAAACATACATGAAATATGTCAACATAAAGTTGGTGAGTTCACAGGTTTTAAGTAACAGAAATTAGCGTAATGGACCACAAGACTTTCTATGATTTGATTGTCGATCATACAATACTACAATTTTATATAAGCACCGCAACCGAAGCTAGACTGAAAATGTAATAGATTGCCCCTACCCGTGCCTACCGTAAGCACATGGGTGAACAGTCTAATAATGCACCCGTTTAGACCTCCAGTCAAGGTTAGGGTAATTAACCCGGGTGGGGGTAGTCATACCCAATAGTACTATCCATGATTACCTCGCTTTGGGAAATAAACTAACGGTCCGATAATAGGGGACTTTATACGGTAAGTAAACAACTTATATAATAATGTGAAATCATTGACAAGTAAATGTGTCCATGAAAATAGTAATTTGCATGTAATCTCCCCCAAAATGAAAATAAGTAAAAATGGGGCCGTGAAACTCACCTGACAGAGGTAAACGGGTATGTAAACTTGTAAATATCCAAAGTGCTCGAGGAAACCGACCTAAGTTCGCCCTAGAATAATTAAGGCAACTTATGTCTAAGTAATTGTTCCTACATGTAATGTAAGCATGTAACTATTTCATCCACATAACTTGGTAACAAAATATTTGAATTGACGATCCGTTGGTGATGTAGGATGATAATTTGAGAAATATATATTAACTCATAAAAATAATTATTTAATTATTTTCTTAGTGGAATTATTATTTTATTTTATTTAGCTTTTGAGAACTTTTAACACATATTAAATTAGGGTCTCTTCATTTAAGAAATTTTATCATATTATAAATTAATATTCCCTTAGATGAAATACTTAATTAACTTAGTCATATTACCCACTTGTGTTAACTCTTCATTTTAAATGCCTTAAAAGTTGAAGAAAAACCAAAGCTTTAGGAAGCAAAGTTTCTGACACGGGCATGTAGGCACCCCTACATGGCCATGTCGCTGCAAAGCATGATAATTCTCATGTTAAAATAAGTTAAGTCATATGTCATTTTCTACTCTTTGTGAAATCTTTCTTAAACTACATAATACTCAAAGTCATAAAGTTAATGCTTTATCATATAAAGTTTCATGTTTATATTTTTCCATTTAAGTCCCATGTATATATATATATATATATATATATATATATATATATATATATATATATTTAACTATCCTTGAAAGCTTGTTCAAATTGACATTTATTCATAAACCAACTTTTTTTGATATTATGTTACAACTTACTAACCAAGTATAACATGTAAATTATATATATATAATTATTCATAACAATACTTATAGATAACTAAAATTTCTATGAACATAAATTAATCCTTGTAAAGTTTTTCTTGAGTTTGTAACAAATCTTTATAACTTTTTATAAAACTACCAACTAGTAATTTTGTCAAACATAGATTTATGAACATTTACTTTTTAAGAACAAAAGTCATTACTTAGTTCATGTTAAAATATTTTGTGAAGTATTATACTTGAAACACCTTGTTGGTAAAAACATCATTTTTAACATGAAAGACTTTTTGGATGAATATATTTACATGCCATCTAATAAATGGATGAACATGATAAACAAAAGAAGATATGTAAACAAGAAGAGAGTGTTTTCACTTAGATTAAACAAGGAAAGATGGAAATGGTGTGGTAGGATGCTTGAAAACTTCAAAAATTGTTTGATCTTCAACCAAGGGCACTTGAACACACAAGAATTGTAGAAAATAAGTTGGAAATCAAATGAAGTGGTGGGGATGGTGTCTTGGACGATTTTGAAGGAAAGAAAGAGGGAAGAGAGTGTGTGATGTTGGTGTGATTGAAATGAAAAGGGTATGCATCTTTTATAACCCTTCATCATTTTCAATTTTGATTTTTTTATTTTTATTTTTTATGCATGGAGGCTTCAATTTCCTGGTCAAAAGGAATAGAAAATTGGTATTCCAAGAGTGGAAATGTAGGCATGATGCTTTAATCCATCAAAAGAAAGATGATTCACAAAAATAGGAAAGTGTGTATTTGTCAAAGTCTATAAGGTGTGTTTTATTGGGAAGAAGAAGAAAGTGTGGGTTGGGAGAAAGGAACAATCAAGAGGATGAAAAATGGAGCTTTTGTTTTGTTTTAGAGTAGTATTGGGTATTTGGGTGGTATTTGTTGCACTATAGTTATTTTTACATATTTTTATATTTTTACTTTTTACTTTTTAAAATACATAAAAATATTATCAAAAATCATATAATATCATACATTTTAATATTGATGATATGTAAATAATAACTCATTTATCTAGTAGTTGCGTTATACGCGTTTTATCCGGGTAAAATATCAATTTACGCGTTAAGGTTTATTTATTAGTTTAAGCTTTTCTAATGTACTTACTTTGGGATCTAAAATACTTTGAAACACTTTAAATTATTTATTGACACATATATATATTAATTATCACCAACGTTTGTGTGTGCTTGTATCGCGTGTAAAAATGGTAATTACGCCGAATTACCGATGCATGAAATGTTATGCTTGAAATTTTGCAATGCATAAAACGACTTCAATAAATGGAATTTAATTGAGAATCAAGTATTATAGGTGTAATTATAACCAAGTCAAGGCCGGGTATTGACCTAAAATTGCCGTTTGTCACATACTCCCCATGTTAGAAATAAGTATACAATTTTAGTTGCTGTAACAAAAACTATTATATAATTACGAATGTTTCAAAAAAAAATATATAAAGATGAGGGAACATATGAAGTTTGTGAGTTAATGAAGATATAACTTGTTAAAAACCGCTTGTCAAATTTTATTACACTAAGGATGTGTATTCACAGCAAATTTATGCGTATATTTAAGCGATTGTCTATAGTTATATAATTAAGTTTATTTAGTTGCTTCTATTTCAGACATTTAGTAAGAATTGTGTCTTGTGAGCGGGTCAACCTGATTGGGGTACTCTTTTATTAAAAATATATAATTACTAAAAGATCTAGAGCATCTTTTTAAAATCATTTTAAAAGATATTGTAAAATTACTATATCATAAAAAAAACTAAAAGAATGAATAATTAAAACCAAAAGAAAAATATATATTTTGTTTTAGAATATTTTAATAAAAAGAGAAAGCCCAATTGATTGTAATGATTTTTTCTAATAAATCCGGCTACCAGGGTTACCCCAATAACGAAGAAACACCTCATATGCCCGCGAGCACAGACAACGCCAGATAGTTCAAGCCCATCAACCATAAATTTTGTGAAAAACACACCACCGAAAGGCCCACTACCCCAATACCCGACCCACCAATAACATTTTGTTGCCAGTATGACTCATACTCACAATCTCACTTAGAGGAAAACATGAGACTAACACTCAACCAAACGATGGTGGTTCAAAAAGTCGGAGCCACTAAACTCCCCTAGGACTCGAACTCACCAATAGCATTTCGTTATATTTATTGAAATCGAAGCCACTCACAATCAGGGGCGGACCTATGTTGTGGGGAGGGGGGGCAGCCGCCTCCGTAAAAAAATTTTTTTAGTGTTATATATATGCCTAAATCCTGAGCGCCTCCTTTAAAATTATGCAATCGTCCTACTTTCCCCCCCTATGAAAAGAATTTCTGAGCTTGTCATTGCGTCACAATAGTTACTGTTCATAAGCTGTGCAAGTCCTTGAAGCACTATGTCCAAGTCACTTCAAGCACAATTCTTACGTTAGTTTTTCAAATATAGCCTCTTAATTAGAAGTTACAACATGACACCCTCAACTTTAACTAGATTTACTTTTTATGTCATATAGTTTTGCATTTGCTTTTTCTTATTCATTCCCCAACCATTTTTGACACATGACCCTCACAATTTTTTTTATTGTACTTCCATTGCATACAACATTAACTCTACATTTGTCATTTCTCAAGACATAAAGTTCTCTCCTAGATTCAATTGCGTGCCTCCTGATCAAGTCATTTAACTTAACTCACCAAATATTTGGCCCACATAAAACCTTATCACACTAGGTCCATTGACCTTCTGTTTCTTCTTTCTCTTCTTAATTGCCTCAGTTTCTTCCTACGTCCTCTAACTCTTCAGTCACCACTTTAGATCCTTGTGGGATTTTGGAATAAGTATTCAATTTCATCCCACCAGGTTTAATGTAAACATCAATAAATTTGCTTCTTTTTTACATACTTAGCCTACTCAAAGCATCACCATAATTTACAAAGTTACCAACCCAAAATCTAAGTCTTTACCATAGAATCTTTAGATGATTAAAAAAAACTTTTTATTCGGTTTATTCGACCCTAATACTTGCATCATGAAGTTTGTTTCTCAAGGTGAAAATGTTTCAATGTCAATGAGATCAAACAATTATACCCTATCATGTGCATACCTCCTTTCGAGGAGGTGAGAACATGCTAATTAGTTGAATCTTGTTCATGAAAACATGAAACAGAAAAACAAAAAGTAACTTTTAGTTTATTTTATTAATGTTAGCCATGCAAAACTTCAACAAGAAATGTTAGAAGAAAAATATCGTCTAAAGTTACCTACTCAAACATGAAACGGAAAAACAAAAATAACTTTTTTGTTTATTTTATTAATGTTACCTACTCAAACTACAATTGTTTTAACCAACTTATACTAAAAACAATTTGAAAACAAAAGAAGCGACTCAAACCCTTGGTCAATAATTACCCTAGGCCAAACAAAACTCGCGTCAATAATTAGCTTGGGCCAACAACTAGTAGAGTGAATGGTTTGATCAAAAGGTTGATTTTCGAAAACATTATATTAAAAACTTGTTTTAACCTCAACCGGTTCCATCCTGTTACCACACCAACGTTGTATCCAACTCAAATCTTCTTTTGATTATTTCAAATTCCATCATTGCTTTTATAAGAAAAAAAAAAGAAAAAAATAAAAAAAAGTTTTTTACGAAGCCGTAGGGGAGTCTTATTTCATGAGATACATGTAAGGTTTGCTCGCATCTTACCGTATCAAGACGTTCACTTTATGCTTTCTAGTTTAATAAGTGAAAGAAAGGGAGGGACAAAGAAAGATATAATGTAATTTTGTGTTCTATTGGAAATGAAATAGATGGTGTCAATAAGTGAGGACGTATGCGAGTTGCATTGAACTAATTAATATGAGATTATAGGAGATTGCATAACATTAAGACACTTTGTTGGATAAATCGACACCCGCCTATACGCCGCGTATGGGTCCATACGCATCGTATAGGGTCGGTCCATACGCGAAGGTTCGAATATATTGAAAACGATGAAAATTCAGGGGGGTAGTCAGAGGGCTATACACCCCATATAACCCTATACGACTTACTATATGACATATATAGGGCTATACGACGTGTATAGCAAATTTTGACACTGAATTCGAGGAGAAATTCAGGGGGTTTTTAGAGGGGTTATACGTCCCGTATAGGACTATACGACGCGTATGATGCTATACAACTCGTATAGAAATACGGGGTATTTATTTATAATTTTGAAGTGTCTAGTATCCACACTCTTAAAGTATTCACATTAGCAAGTAATTAATAAATTCATACCTCCTTTTTCAAATTTCACCCTTATACTTTTTTCTTCTTTCAAACAACCCCTTCAAACCAGGTTTGAAAAACCCCTCAAGCCCCAGCAGTTTTACTGATGCTAAAAGCCTCACAAAGTGCGTACAGGAAAAAGCTTGAAGTTACATTGGCAATGGCGACAAATCAATCACGACTTGATTCGTTCCGTCTGTTTCCTTCAATCGATGATAGCACACCACAATTACAAGTTTCGTTTCTTGATGATTCCTCCGAAAACCCTAATTTAGAGCACCTCAATTTGGATGAATTTACCCTGCTCAAGGTAACAAAATCTCCTTTTTATCAAAATTCAACATTCAATCCTTCAAAATGCTTGATATTTTTGGCAGTTTACTTGCAAATTGTTGATCAGGAAGTGGCGAGAATGGTTGTAACTGTTTCAATGCTGATTGATGATTTATGAAGTCCAACAATGGTCTTGCTGTTAATTACTTCACTTGCAGACTGATTCATTTGAACTGCAACTTTCTTGCAGGGTTAGTTGGTACTCATGGTGTTTCCTATTTTTTATATAGATAAATTGGATTTTAATTATTCAAACTATGACCGAATTGGCCTATAACGTTTCATACTATCAGTTTGGCCGATAATAATCCTAACTTTTATTTTTGTTACCAAGGGCACTTCTAATAGCATAATTTTCATTGATTTACACTTGATTTTGGCTCGTTTTTCATTCAATTTCATTGTATTTGTCCCTATTTTATTCACAATCATCACCATAAGCAAAATCTAGTGAGAATCAAGTGTAAACCAATGAATAATTACGCTACTAGGATTGCTTTTGGCAACAAAAATAAAAGTTAGGAGTATTATTGACCAAATTGATAGTAAGGATTATTACCGGTCAATAGATGATATTTTGGATTATTAAAATCCATTTTGTCTTTTTTATTGTCAAATCATGATTTAATAGTAGGAAAATATGAGTACCTTGATGGTTGATCAAGCATGTTAACAATTTGTGTTATTGTGCTTATGGGTCTGTTAATTTGTTGATTAGGGAGGCTAGAGTTATGGGAAGTTTCACTTGATTTGATCAAGACTCTTGGGTCAGAAGTGGAATCTAACAAAAAAAATTTTTTTGGGTCACTTTGATGTTTCATAACATTATTTAATCATCTCCTGCTTTGTTGTAGGCATGGGATTCTTGAAATATTTTTTTGCTTGGAGGCAAGCATTCATATTTATATGTTGGTCTTTACAGAAAAGTGCTTTAAAGAGAGATGAACTTATTTTTTTTACATATATATTAATCAGGGTGCGTCTGCCTTACATTTTCAAGAGTTCAATTCTGAGTTCTGCAATGTCTTACAATTGACAATTCCAAATGTTGATGCTAATCATCCTCTAAAATCTCAATCACTAGATTCTAAATCAGAAGCCCGTTTCTTCTCTGGTGATTGGAGTAAAGTGTAAATCAAATTCTTTTAAATTTACAAGTTGATGGCCTGTACCCATATTGTAGCTCCGGGTCGGGTGGTTATGATATCATTCTCATGGCTGAGACAGTTTACTCAACTTCTACCATTCCTACCTTTTATCAAATTATAAAAAAGGAGCCTCATGGCTTCATATAGAGGGGGCCAGTGCGCGGTGTAGCATGTCAAAACGGGCTAATTATCTACAATAAGTATGTTGGGTCGGGTTGACTTGAAACACTTTTTGTCTATTTTCTAAAATGTCTCTTATGAATAGTTTTTGTATCAAATATGATTGCAAAAGATATATTACTGCAACTATAATATAATTTTCTTAAAAAATTATTTAGTAGGTCATTAACAATAGACTTTCTCAACTTTCTACCATTCCCTTTGTAACTTATTTTATTATTTGACCTTTTAAGGATAAAACCTTACCTGAATCACCACTTCTAGTTTCATATTGTTATTTCATTACAAAAATGTTGGTCTTTTCACTTGCAGTGTATGAGTCATTCTCATGGAGTTGTTTTCATGGCAGCAAGAAAGTATTATTTCAGGGTTGGAGGGAGTTAAGACAGTTCATGTACTTGGTCGAGAAAAACTGTGAGTTGTTTATCCCTTTGTTAAACTAAAGAAAGTGTTACTTTTATAGACTCTTGGATTATTATTATTATTATTAAACCATCAGATAAGTCTTGGTATTATTTTATGAGATTTGATAGCAACAGCTCACAGGGCTGTGGTTAAGAGGTAAAGACATACAAAATTTATTGCACCTTAAAAATAACCACCTCAAGATAGTTGATGACAAGTAGATAAAATTCATGAACAAGTTTGAATCATTCTGTTAAACTTGACAAGGTTTCCAACCAACAATCCAACACAAACAACAAACATGAAACACTCATGATCAAGTTTGAATCATTATGTTTTATCAAACAAAATCTTAGCTTTTACTCAACGCTTGCACCTATAATACTTCGAGCAACCTCTATTATAAGGATTAGAAGAAGGAGGTGTACAACTAGCAGTTCTTGTATAAGCTTCACCTCTACCGCCACCATCACAAGCAGGTTGATCTCTTTTCAAAGCCCCGACGGAGATGTACCTTTTTCCTCCCAAATACCTTCTTGTAACCTCTGATCCTAGTAACTCCTCCAACAGGTCTTCTAACGAATAGTTAAAGGGCGGTCTTGAGTCGTTTGCCGCCTCATAACTAGCGGCTCCGTGGTGGTTGAGGGAGGAAACAGTGAGAAAGAAGAGACACAAGTGCAGGAGAAGAATCTTGAAGGTAAACTTTGATTCCATTTGTTTGGTTTTTGATGCTTTTTTGGCTTTCTGTTTTGTTCCACTTTGAATGCACACCATTATATTAGAGGTCACAAGTGGAATCCACATTATAAAAGTAGCAGCACTTCACCTAACTTAGAGTTCAGACACTGTATAAATTGTTTCTGATATATTTTTTAATTTTGGAATTAAATTAAAAGTTATTAAAGTAACTAGGAAAATATATTAAATATAAGATAAGGGCCTTGCTAGGTGTACCACTAGCGGTTTATTCATTAACATAATTAAGAGCCAAAACATGAATACATTATACATATACTGTGAGAACCATGAGAACCAATCAGAATCATTTATTATTATATTTATCTAAAATCAAAACATTAGTAGTAAAATACAGAAATGTTATGTGAATATACTTAAACTGATATATGCATGTTTCTGTAAATTTATCTGTATTTCTATACTAAAAGCATCTACCTATGTGTAGATTCACTATGATTCTTTGATTCTGTGTACGAAACTTGTTACGAAAAAGAGAGATAGGAGAGACTAGCAAAATTAATTAATTAGAGACATAATTTATTTTAATCTTTAATATATTTGTCATTTAGTTTTTAATAATGGACAAATGATTTTGATTAGTTCTCGCATTATTTTTCTGTAAAGAACCCTCACCTATATATCAGCTAAGAGTCAATAATCATGAGTTCATGACTTATATGCTTTCCCACTCAAGTCCACTTCATAAACTGGGTTTCCATCAGGATATAGCAGCCCCCAATGCCTCTCAGATTCTGGACCGGTTTTCTCATTCTCATCATACAATGAGAAAATGAACGTTGGAATGATGAACCCCGGCTCAGCCGGGGTTCCCTTAGGTGGCACCGCGGTCATCTTTCTAATGACATTGCGGTTATACTTGGCTGCATTTTCTTTACTAGCACCCTGATGGTTCAAGTCACCTGCATGTGGCCAGCCTGTTTCTGCTATTGCAATCTTCACACTATTGTAACCCAACTTAGCCATAGCGAAGTAGACCGAGTCGATCATCTGGTCCAGTAGGTTGGTGTAGGTTAGCCCACTACCCGGATCAGTATAATTCTGATTCTCTTCAAGTAAAGCATAGTCAAGGTCTATACTTGTTGGGTCATCAGCCCATGAAAGAAATGGGTAAACGTCAAGAAAGAAAAACGAATTGGTCCCACGTAAGAAGTTCAGTATCGGTACGATCTCATTAACAATCTCAGGCTTAAACACTCCACTTGAAGGTGGGAAAGTTGACTCCATAATGTCCATAGCTAGAGGAGTACCAACTTTAATATTGTTAATGCCTAAGGTCTTAAGTGTCGCCCGAAGTCGCCCCATTGCAGGCACCAGATCTTTCATTATCTGCATATCTTGATCGGTGCTTGTGTAACTCAAAACCTCGTTCCCAACAAGCACATACCGAATCATGGTGTCGGGATAATGGTTAAGGATATGATCGTGTATCCACTGGTCTGCAACCTGTTGATTGTTAGCAATACCCGAGATTTCATCATTAGTGACCATGATAGTGACTTCTATGTTTGTGGTCGATAAGAGCTGAAGTATCTCGTGGTCAGCGTCATAGAGTTTGACCCGACCCGCCTTCATGATTTGCAGGAGTTCGATGGATCGAGATGGAGATGGAAGGTTGTTCCCTACACGCCCGAAATTTACGCCAATTTTGTTCGTTATTGCCCCTGCAAGAAGAAAGTGAAAAAAGATTGTTAATTGAATTGAAAAGAATTAGCTAAAGATAATGGTGAGTTAGAAACTTACTTGAGAAAGCAATGAGATACAAGAAAGACAGGGACATAATGGTCATTTTGGTAACTGTGTGTTTCTCCATGTGATAGAGTGTAAATCTCATTATGATGGAGATGGTGAGTGTAAGATGACATATATATACACCTACACACACATATATGCATATTTGTTCATGATAGTGAAGAGTGTGAGGGATAGTTTTCCTACCTGCAAATCTTTGATGCCCAAAGGATCCAAAGAAGTGAAGACTTTAAAATTATCATAGTTTATAGATATCAATGAGAGATAAGGTGAAGAAGGCAAAGATTGTGATTTGTGTAAAGTTTTTTCTAATCTGGGTTAGCAAATCACAAATATTGATGTAAGTTGTATTTTTTGTTAATTGTTAGATTCTCATATGTAGAATAATATGTTGGGAGTGTGGTGGGTTGAAATAATGGTATCATTAGGTTATGTTCCGGATGGGGGTTGGTAGGTTGAATTTGACATGAACCTGGACGTATTATGTAAACCCAAACAAGATATGGAGTCGAAAATTATGTCAAACACATGAATCAAATACGACAAACGTATTTGTAGATTGAACCAACACTACATCTTGAAGATTTTTTATTTTTTCTTTTCTGCTTCATTACAAATTTACGTCAAAATGTACGAAGTATATGACAATTCCGTTAAAACTAGAGAACTTAAACATTTCTCTTGTCAGTTTTAAGATACGATAACTAGTAAAATTTTTTTTATATAAATTGGTTAATCCATGAACTTGTTGAGTTGACCTGAGACCGGCCCAATGTAGCAAACGCGTTCACGGTTCAACCAGAAAATGACTTGAGTTCGTTTAAGCTAAAGCCAACCCCGTAAATACGCATTAAGTTGTTGTCGTGTCCGTAATTAATTCTCATACTTAACCTTGCTTAAAATATCACTTTTTATTTATTTATATCAAATTGTTGCTAATTGGTGTGTTATAATATGATGATAAAATGTACATTAATAGACTACTCATAGTTCTTTTAAGTAAAGTGACGTAGGGCGGTGGTATGCAATCAAAAATAAATTTTTGGCTAGTTTTACCTCTTTCTTGTAGGTAAAAATGTAAACATTACTGATGCTAGATGAGTACGTTGTGTGCTTTGAACCAAATTGCTACAGGGTTACATAGTCGTGTAATCTATACCAGTTCATCAAAACTCCATTTTCCTCTAATTTTAAGCTTAGAAACCAAATTGTTTGCCTTTGGTAATCAGAGTATTCTTATCTAAATACTTTGGCAACTAAATTAGCGTACGCCCATAATTGCACACTACTAAAATGCGATAATCATACCTTTCATTATTAAAATTGTTTTTAGTAATAAACAAGAAGTTGGAGATTCTCCAAAAATATATGTGAAAATCTTTATATATCGTTTAATGGTGGAGGTTTAAGGCTTTTAAATGCACACGAGTTTTTTTTGCCTAAATTATGAAGGTGAAATCCTTTTGTAGATTTGAGAATTCTAAAAACTTAACTAATGCTCAATGGTACAAAAAATAAACTCTAGTTTAGAGCTTTCATATTTTACGGGCCCTCAATTTTCATAATTATATACTAAATCCTAAATTATTTTTCAGTTCCATATTGAATATGGTTATGTAATTTTTGTTTTGTCAATATACGAGAAAGTGTTGGGATAATGAATTAGTTAGAGTCATTTATCGTTTTGATATCTTAAATGTATCACAAATTATATCTCAATAGGTTATTCATGATTTTTGTTTGATTTTTAGTTTTGACCATTGGGGAAAAATTTAGAAATATTTTTTCACTAAAACTTACTACAACTCTAACATGTGCGATGATGTGTGTTATAGAAATCCTTTACAATACACGTGCTTCATTATATTTTCATGTTTAAGAACTTAAGCAAAATTATCTTTTTTATTTTTTTATGTAAAAAACCTCAGTTTCAGAATTCGATTTGAGCAACCAAAAAGATCTATTGGATTTTGATTCGGATTGTATAATTATAGACACACATATCTATCATGGAATCAATGTTCGTTGTTCACTTTATTTCAAATACAAAATTAGTAACTTAATAATGGATGCTATTGATTCTTATAAGTTGTATAAACAAGGTTTTTAGGATTATATGTTAGGTTTTTTAAAAGATGTTAAATAAAAAAAAAATACTAAGTTCACAAAAAAACCTTGTCTTTTTCACTTCGCTTAGGGTGGGGAGGGGGCCACCAATGCCATGAGCCCATGACAAGGCTAGTGCCGCGCGGCAACACAGTCGTTGGTCCCCCACATTGTGCCGTTTGGCCGTTTCATGGCATCCCCACGCCGGGTGCTTCTTCCCCATTTTTAACATTGCAAAAAGCAGTTAGGCTCCCCCACCCCTTTTCTAGACATTACAAATGTTGATGATGATTTGCATTTGTATCGATCATGGTCTAATCTCTGATGTATCTGACTACAAACCTTCTGGACATTATGTTTCTGGCTTGTCATTGTACTCATTATCAAAATTATGCCAAAAAGTCACATAAAAGCTGTCTAAAGGATTTTTCAAGTATCTCAAAGGCAAACCGCAAATTTGGCTTTGATATCCTAAAAATTTTGAATTTAATCAATTTGCTTATACTGATAATGATTATGCTAGATGTAATTTGTACTAAAAATTAACTATTGGTGGCTGTCAATTTCTTGACAATCGCTTAATTTCATGATAGTGTAAGAAACAAAATACTATATCAACATCTACTACTAAAGTAAAATATGTGGCTGCCTCAAGTTCTTTTTCTCAGATCATCTTGATCCAACAACAATTGCTTGACTAAAGCTTAAATTTTTATGATATAACCATTTAGTGTGACAATACTGTAGTTCTTAACATTGTGAAAAATCTCATCAAACATTCAAAAACCAAATATATCGACATGTACATGCATTTCATTCATGATTGTTTTGACAGAAAAATGATCCATCTTAAACAAATACCATTTGTTGATAAAATCGCTGATCTTTTCACCAAAGTGTTTGATCACTCTCGATTTAACTTTCTAGTCCAATCCTTGAAAATGATTAACTTTGGATGATTACATTGGAATCCTCACCAAAAATATTTTCTTTATGTTCTAGGTTAAAATTGTTATTGTCTATAGATAATCATAATTATAGGGAGAGAAATTTAGAAAAATTATATAAAAAGATATTTGGTCCTAGGAGAAGTAAGAAAAACTTAGAAAAATGTTAACAAAGATTTTTGATTTGATAAAAACTTTATAAAAATTTTCTTTGTAAGAAGAAATGGTTGTATATTTCTTGATTTTGAGTTATTACAAACTAAGGCTTAAACATGATGACTTGGATTATCTTTGATCTGTCATGAATAAAAAGCAATATAGAATGTGATTTATTGGAACTAAATCATCTATGACATAAGTAGGTAACATATGAGATTTTATAGTAATACTGATTCCATACTAAAATAGAGTTTAGAGTTATAGTTTTGTCATACTCAAGCTTGTCATTTTCTAATTCAATGATTCTCATATATATATATATATATATATATATATATATATATATAGCAAAAAGAATCAAAAGAAAGAAAAAACAAAGAAAAATTATCAATAAGAAAAATAAGAGCAAAAAGATGCCAAAGAGACATATAGGAATAAAAGATGCTAATGTGCACATAAAAAGGATATGCCAAAGTACATAAATACTCTATGGTAATTTTTAGAATATGTTCGAACATGAGAGGCAAATTCGAAAGATAAGGCTTTTAAGACCGGATTGGCATGTAAGTTCAAAACATCTTTAGAGGGTAATGTAAAACCGAATGGTTGGTAAGTCCTAAAACTTGTTAAATTTTATGTTTAAAAATGTTTTTTGGGCTAGTTATGCTCAAATAGTTATATTAAAATTTTCAATAAACAATGAAATTGTTGGTTAGAGATGAAAGATTTAAGTCAAGTTGAAGTGACTTGAAATCTCAAAAGTATCTTGAATGTAGATAGACATTATACAAGATATCTGATTGTAGGATCCATTAAGTTCATATAATCAAATCAAAACATGATAATTATGACATATTGTCTAAGTAAAGATTGAGACATGAGTTTAAATAAAGAAGATATAATGACAATCAACATAACCAATCTTTTCCTAAACACAACCGGAAGATGTTTGTGACATCCGGTAATTGTTCATTACGTGAACTTTGTTAGTTCTGCTAAGTCTTGCATACGCACTTTGTAAGCATACACTAGTTGTCCTTGAATGTTAGTGACTTAACAAATAATTAATATTGGTTTAACTAATATTAATTTGATTAATAATTTTGATTCTTACTATGTGATTATGTGAATCAAGGTTTTACATGTTATTTTATTATTTACGTTTCAACGCATGATTATATATTATATAGCATTCATGAAAGATGTTAATCATTTGAATAGCATTTTACTTATTAGTTTATTAAAATCAAAAGTTAAATAAAAAGAAAATAATTTAAAAATATTAGAAAACAAGATTTACAATTTATAAAAGCTAAAAGGGGTTACAAGAGAAAATGATGGTGAGTATATATATGGAAAACTAAACCCTAACCCCCCCCCCCCCCCCCCCCCAACCTGCCCCTATTTGGCCGAAGCCTCCCCATCCCCTCCTCTTTTGAGATTTTCAACTTCAACACACACTTGAATTCTTGCTCTCAATCAATTAGTGCTACGTGTTAGCAAGTTCATTTGTGGATCCATAACATGTAACAGGTAAGAATCATCACCTATTTATCATTGTTTTCCAGAAAAATGAATTATGAACAAACCCTATTTGAATCTTGTAAAATAACACGAAATTAATGATATTGGATGATGTTGTTGTGATAGTTTGATATTATTGTTGATGATTTACATGGATTATAAAAGAAAATCATAATTTTAATGTCTAGTTTTTAACTTACCTGAATTGAAAACTTTAATTTCCAAGAACTTGAGATTTTATGATTATATGTTGATTCTTATGTTCTAATGATTGTTATAAGCTAGAATTACCATGTTAATGATTAGTTATGATGAAATTTGGGTTATAGGATGTTACTTTCCCGAAGAAAAAACTTTATGAACGTGTTTGATAAATTTCAATGTTTTGAGCATGCATGTGACATTAGGATCATGCTAGATTGGTTGTTGGAATAATTTAATGGTTTAAAATGCAATGGTTAGGTCGTATGGATCTTACTTAGGTAAATTGAAGGTTCAAGTGCTAGCTAATTAATTGTTGATGGGATGATATATTATGTTGGGTTACTGTTAGAAAATTAGGGTTTCATGTCATAATGATGATGTTTGATCAATATGTAATGTTTGGATTGTTTTGCTAGTATAAGCCATGTTTGGAATGTGATGGTGAACAACATACACTCATACGGATCTAAGGCCCTTACTTAGTAGGATTGGCAGGATTTAGGATATGAAGTAGCAAGTTACTTCACAATGGCATGTGGTGAATGGTTAAAACCTTATGTGTGATTAGGTATATTTAGGATATCTAAAGTAGATTGATAATTTCTGACTTTAAAGTACATGTTGGTTACTTGATGAGATTCGTATGTGCTGTTTGATAAGTTATGCTTAATAGTCCTGTTAGAGTTTAGGATTCCTTATATACTATATGTGAATGATTTAAGTTAAACTTATGAATATTTGATTTGTTAAATATGTGCAAACATAATTTCACTTAACATGTCACCAGTAGGTCAAACAAACAGGTCAACTGGGTCAATGTTTTCAAAATCACATAAATCAATGAGATTGATTGGACGCTTACTGTTTATTAAACTGTCGTGTCTTGCATGCACTTATGTACTTACATATTCTAGGTATCTAGTGACATGTTGCCTTTTCATTCCATCATTTGATTTCATTAATATTTTGCTTATGTTTTAGGTGAGTTCACTACCCCTCTTTTAAATATTTCTTTGGGTGAGAAAACATACTTTCAAACGCTTTATTTTTATCAGTTATGTATGGCATAAACATAGTGTAGATTACCATTGAAAAGTCCTTACTCTTTGGATCGTTAATTAAAGAAACAAGCTGGCAATGTTGGGTAGTACTACTGGGTCTTACAATCCCCACTTGTACGAATGGAGGTCAAGTGGGTGCAACATTGTCCTATACGACTAACACATTATCACGACTCGGTAAATCGTGGTGGAAGGCAAACAAACGAACACAGTCAACTTCGATTGTGAAAACACTATTATTATTGCTTATGAGATAGACTAGCCATCTATTTTAGGTAACTTTACTTATGTTATACAAATGCAACTGATTTTCTTTACTTATAAGCTTATAAACTCACCAACCTTGTGTTAACATTTTATTATATCTTTCTCAGGTGGCTAGCTCGTAGGTGCATGTAGGAGCACAGCATGAGTCATGCATCATACAAACATTTCATAAACTTTGGTTATACAATACATTTTAACTATGGTTGGGCGTATGTTTTGTGCATTTACATTCGTACATATTGGTTTTGAGTATTTAACTTACGTTTCCGCAACAATTTAAAACTTATAAACTCTAGGTTTATTTTAAAATTCATTTAGAGATCGTTCAGAGTAATTAATGACTTGGATCCTGATTTGTACACACGACTCACGGTAAAACACTACACATGAAATTTAAGGTTGTGACGATGTTAATAATCAATTTTAAGAAATATAATCTTATAATAGAAATTTCACAAAAATATAAGTTGTTTAGATTAGTTTTACATTAAATTTTTGTGGTTTTCAAGTTTTGAAAAAATTCTAAAAAATACCAAATATATTTGAGTTTGTTTTGGTAAAACTTACAAACGTAAAATTCCTGGTTAATTGTTCATAACTTGCTTTAACATGATCTCGCAATTAGAAAAAGTTTAAAAATCCTAAAATCTTGTAAATTGAAATTAAATGTTTTCGCATGCACAAACACTAAGTCATGCGATTACATTCACAATATGCGACAACTTCAAAGGGTTATATATAGGGTTTAGTTACGAAAACATATCACTTTTCGCTTTAATTTTACCCGATCTCTCTGAAATTGTAATCGATCATTTATGTTGATTATAGTTTTAATTAGTCTCGCATTGTGTTGTGCATTGATTGTTAATAGGTATAAAGATGATTTGAACAAGATTTGTTTGAGCTTGAAATAAAACTAATTTTGAAAATTTTGGTTGATAAAAGGACGAAGTGGACTTGAAATTGAACTTAATAATGCTAATTGATGATTGTATAACATAGATTTATGATTAAAAACACTTAAAATAATTAGATACTAGGTATTACTCCACGCTTCGTCGCCACGCGAAGAGGTTCACTGTTGAGAAAGCATTCTCTTGTCCAAAGCAACCTTAAATACATATGCATAAACGATGAGCTAAGAAAAATACATATGCATATATTTATAAGAAAACTTCATTATTCTTCTCCACCCATTATGACACGTTCCCCTTCCAGTTCTAGTTCTGGCTCCATTTTATGTTCCCACTGCTAGACAACTACACACCTTAATCATCCTCTGCATCGTCAGCTGCTATCACAATTGCTTTCCGGCGACGGTATTATTTTTCTTCGGTTCTCCCCTTTCCACCTTTCTCTCAACACTCAAAGTTTTGTGTGGTAGAAGTATATACCTATCAAACATCTTCGTTTAATAATCGTTGAACACCTGAATTCACAATTATAAACCACCTGAGTACGCAACTAACCTCACAGTTAGTGATTTTTTTAATTTACTCTTCATGTCAAATTATTTTCATTCTATTTTATGAACTAAGCTTTGATAATCATTGTAAGCTAAAGCAAATTTGTATTAAAACCAATAGAAATAAATACAAATCAAGCCTACCATTTTACAAAAGACTCTGATATGTAATTAACCACCTAGTTGATACTAACAAAACATAACCTAATTCAGATACTCTATCAGGCCATAAAAACTATCCAACTGCTTCTTTTCAAATTAGCATTTACAACCAAAAAGACCATTTCAAAATAATCCAATAGACCACCATAAACAACACAAAACTATACTTTTAAAAGCCAATCCAGTCTATAAAATTAAACCTAAACACCAAGACCAATCATCAAATCAAAAAATAATTCAGGTAGTGTTTAACAATTTCGAATTTAGGAATTAAAGGGATGACCAAAGCTATAGAAAACCAAGGAATCAAGTATGGAACAACGAACTTAGAGCAATCAATGAGCAAACTTAGAGCAATCAATGGGCAATTAAAATACGTTATACACATTTTAATTTCATCGATGGGATAACAAATGTTGATTGTTGTGTGACGAAGTACAGAAGAACAGGAAAAGATATATGAATAAATATAAAGTAGCTAACTCTCTAACAACATTGTTGCATATAAAATATACGAAACAAAATCTATAGCGGATAATCACCGGCCTAACAGCCCCAGCTTGTATCCTCATCTAAACAATATCAAATGATGAACAAACCTTTGATGCCGATTGATTAAATGAGTGATGGTGATAACGGATTGATGAAAGAGACACTTTGGCTTGAGAACCCATTTATTTTTTACTGTAATCTAGGCAAAAACTAACCAATTTTAACTGAAATCTGAAGGAAATTGTTGATGAAAGAGTAAAGAATTTAGATTGCACACATACATAGAAAGGGCAAGATGAAACTTATCAGAGGAAGGGGATCACAGGCATTAGAGACGGCTGATAGTTGAACCAACTTATCATCCCAATCTAATGAATTGCAACATATATATCACAATCAAAAGTTAGTTAGTGACTGAATTAAAATAGAAAACATGAGAAAGATAAGCCTAAACCCATATATAAAATTAATCGAACTTAACCTCCGCTTGCATTTGTCTAAGCCGGCCAACATGCAAAATAGAACCCCCCCATCTTGCTAATTGGACCATTTTTACTAAGCAATATTACATAAAACTATAGTGAAGATAGGGAAAAAAGACTAATAAACTAATAATCTTCCCAAATTCAAAAGTTACCGACTTAAAAAATCAAGCAATGTTAGCGTATGGTTTGTAAGAATTCCATCGAATTGACTGATCAATTGAGAGTCCCTGATTTTCCTATGCTGCTCTTTGTAAAGTAGTTTGATGTCACATATGATCCCTAGAGAAGGGTAGCATAAGTAGCAAACAACTTCACTCTCGAATCTACCAAAGCAACAACTACAACAACCAAATACTGAGCAAAATCAAAGTCAAAGTAAAATCAAGTCGTAAAACATCCCCCGAAACCAGATAATAAACGAAATCTTTCAAATTGGTCACGACTTGATCAAAGATACCAACTGAATATGCATATGCTAATCAATTTTTCATCCATAGGTACAAAAACGGACATCAAAACCAATCACATTCAACCGCAAACACATAATCAAGATATGAACCAAAGCAACATACTAAACAATTACTATAGACAAAAGAACACATAATAAACAACCCATTTCAGATAAATAGGTTCTATACAGCTAAGAAATATCAAGCAATGAAACAATGATCAAAGCATCAAAAACATGTGTTGCATCTGATATTGAACACAATCGCTTAAAAAGTGATGCAAAAAATCAAACCCTCAATGTTATAACCAGAAGGTTCCATAAAGAATCACAAACCTAAGTTCAAAATCGAATCAAAACCTGGATTTCATGAATATCTACTACGTTTGATGATCCCCACAACCCCATACTGTAAGAAATAAAAACCTAAAATCATAGATAGTAGAGAAGAAAAAGGCAACCTTATTGTACCAGAAGATTAAACCATAATCAGCAAACTATCGTTCGTCGAGTCAGTCATGTAGCCACTGTGGAGCCATCGGAACTCATGTTGATGCCGTTGCCGGAGCCATGGCAGCGGCTAATCTCCTCGTCGTCTTCAGGGAAAAAAAGCCAACGCCATCGAGACGCGGCTGTTCACCCTAAACACCATCGGAACTCATTTCTTGTAATTTAATTATTGAGTATAATAATAACTGAAGTCAGTTTTGGAATGTGTTCGTTTTTACTGTAGCATGTAAAAACATGCATAAAGGAATATTTGATCAGTCACGAAAACATTTGAAATTAAATTAATGTTTCGCACTACACAGACTCAAGAGGTTCCACTAATAGTTATTGAAACTACTACTACGATTATTATTGAGACTCAACATGTATCAGCACAAGAGTTCTTCACACCACCAATAGATTCATTAGAGAGTCTGGATTTTAATCTAGATGATTATCTTAACACACCTTTTAAACAATCCAAGCAAACTGGAACTTCCACAGAAACTCCTATTGAGAAACAAGTGACTTTACAACAACGAGTTACTTATCTTGGGAAGTAAAGTCTTAAGAAATCAAAGCAAATAAAAGTTTTGTAGCAGGATAATCAACTGAAAGATGAAAGAAGTAAGAATTAAGACTCTAGAACATCAAATGTAATTCTTGTTTGATTATATATAGATTTTGGAAAACCAGATAAAAGCTTCAACCTCCACAACAATTACTCAGACAGCACATGTAGTACCAGATAGAACAAGAGAGGTTGATAAAACTAGTGGCCAATATTCTGTTGAACCTGAACTAGTTAAAGAAGCTCAAACAGATGTTGATCCAAGTGAACACATTACTAAGATTAGAGCTGAGGAAGCCACAACCATGATAGAAACCGAAGTTGGTGAAATTGTGATTGAACCACAAGTATCAGATGGGATAGTTGGTGAAGATGAAGATGATGGTTTTGATAAAGTTGATTATGAAATTAGTGATGATGATGATAATAGAGATGAAGATTCAAAGAAAGATGACAAGGGAAATGATGATGATGATAATTAAGAAGGAGATATTGGCAATATAAAAGATACATTTGGAGAATCTGTGACTAACAATGTCGCGGGATCAAGTCCAGATGATTCAAAGGATTATTAGCTATTAGATCATGAATAACAGAGTCAGTATTAAAAAGAGTTTTACACATTTTAGCAATAATTACCTACTAAAGATTTTGATGATGAATTGGGAGATTTTGATGATTTAAATAAAGATGTGGAGTATAGTAATATTTTTGAAAACAGCCTAACAGGATTATACAAAGATATTTAACTTGAAGAAGGATAGATAACATCATCTTATGGAGTTGAGCAACCTGATGTACTAGCTGATTCTTGATCAAACATGGGAAAAAGTTATGTTACAAGTAGGAAATCTAATAGTTAAAGCTCATCCTCCTCCCGAAGAGAAACTGATAAAGGCCCAATTAAAGTATATGCTAGAAGAGGAAAACGGGCCACAGAAGCTGCCCATATGGGCCAACTGAATTATGTTTTTGGGCTTAAACTAGATCCATTCAATCAAAGAGTTAGCAATAATCTGGAAGAGTGGGGAGCAGTTACTATGTTTAATTATTAGCAAGAAGATTGAAGGTTGGGAAGCTGTTCCTATGCCTACTTTCAGGAGCAATTACTAAACATGAGTTATTAAAGCAGGCCTTTTGCTTTCATATTTCGGATCCTTGTTTTCATTATCAAAGAAGTGTGTAATTGGAGACATTGCCCCTCTCGAATCGGGCTGTTTATCTCAGTTCCAATAAAGTTTCCTGCTTGAATTTTAGTTGTTATCATTTTGGTTCCATTGCCGGGAAATCGAAGATGGTTCAAACCCGGAACAGTTCTGAGGGCAGTGGCTCAAACCCAGACCAAATTGCTGCTCATTGGCTGCCATTGCTGCAAAGTTGGAGTCCATTGATTCAATGAAGGAAGACATTGCAGCCTTGAAAGGAGATCGATCTAAGGGCAGCAAGTTCGACGAGGGGGAGAGCTCATGGAGGGGAAGAACTGGATACAAACCATACAACAAAATTGATTTCCCTAGTTTAATGGAGGGGATCCTCGTGGGTGGATATTAAAGGCGGAAAAGTATTTTCGGTATTATCAGATACCAGACGAAGAGAAGGTAGAAATAGCCTCCATGCACCTAGAAGGAGACGCATTAGACCTTTATTCCTGGCTTTCAGATGATCACTCCTTGACTTTCTGGGAAGAGTTGGTACAAGCCTTCACCAAAAACTTTGGTCCAGCCGAGTTTCAAAATCCAGATGAATACCTATGCAGCATCAAACAAACTGCATCAGTACAAGAATATCGGCAAGAATTTGCCAAGAGGTCGTCACGGGTTTCGAACTGGCCTGACCACTGTTTGTTAGGGGTTTTTCTTAACGGGTTGAAGGAAGAATTAAAAGCTGATGTGCGGATACACAAACCACGAACCGTTTACAATGCTATGAGTCTTGCCTTGGAATTTGAGTCCAAATCTAACCAGCAACGACCTGTAAAAAGTTCTACCTGGGCACCGAATTCCAAACCACCACCACCACTTGATTCCAAAACCGCTACCTCGTACATCCCTCAAATATCTAACCAACCAAAAACTCCATTCAGAATATCGGACACTGAAAAACAAAACCGTTATTTAAAGGGTGAGTGCTTTAGATGTGGGGAGAAATATGGTCCAGGGCATAGATGTAAAGCGGGTACGCTGAAAATGTTAGAAGCCGATGAGGACTTGGTGGAACAGCAGGGAACTGAAATTCCTAATAATAATGAGACACAAGAAGAGACAGCAGAGATCAGCCTACATGCTATTCTCGGAAAATCACATCCTACAACGATGAAAGTCCATGGTATGTTAAATTCTACCGAGGTTTTAATTTAATTGATGGGGTTCCACCCACAATTTTATCTCAGATTGTTTGGTGAAAGAGCTTAAACTTGAGACCCAACCGATACCACCTTTCGGGGTTCAAATCGGTAATGGAGATGTAATCCGATGTGGCCAGATTTGCAAAAATCTTTCTGTACAGGTTCAAGATTTGAAGATTATGCAAGACTTCCATCCTTTTTCATTGGAGGGGCTGATTTAGTTTTGGGTATTCAATGGTTAGCTACCCTGAATACGGTTCAAGCAAATTGGAAAGAATTATTTATGATTTTTACTATCGATGGGAAGCGATACAAGCTGCAAGGCATGAATCAGGACCCCAAAAATCATCTAGCTTCCAACATTTGGCTATTGAACCAATAAGCAACCCACAAATTCCAACTTCACTACAACCTATTATCGACAAATACTCCATTGTTTTTGATGAACCCAAAACCCTACCACCTATTAGAACCCAAACCCACTCAATTCCCCTAGTTCCTAACGCACTACCCCCTAATATCCGCCCCTACCGATACCCCCATTCACAAAAAACTGAAATAGAGCAACAAGTCGACCAACTTTTGACAGCCGGGTTTATTCAATCAAGTACTAGTCCATTTTCAAGTCCAGTGTTACTGGTGAAGAAGAAAGATAATACTTGGAGGATGTGTGTCGATTATCGAGCCCTTAACAAGATAACGGTAGCCGACAAGTATCCCATTCCGAATATCGACGAGTTACTGGATGAATTGTATGGTGCAACGGTATTCTCGAAGCTTGATTTACGATCCGGGTATTACCAAAACATAGTAACTGCTCCCCACTCTTCCAGATTATTGCTAACTCTTTGATTGAATGGATCTAGTTTAAGCCCAAAAACATAATTCAGTTGGCCCATATGGGCAGCTTCTGTGGCCCGTTTTCCTCTTCTAGCATATACTTTAATTGGGCCTTTATCAGAAACACCTTTTGAAATATGCCAAACAAGATACAAGATATATAAATTTAGAACCTTTGCTGAGTTGGTGTTATGATAAAAAGAAAAATTGTATGTGATAAAGAGAACAAAGAGTGCTATAGAGTACTACAGAGACGGGCATGATTTTCATACATTGAGAGTTGCAAATTTGTATGCTATGGGTAGAGTTCCGTTGTTAAACCTTAGCAACTATGGAAAAGCAAATTGGATCAGAAATTGGATTTAGCATCAAAGTAAATCAAACTTTCAGAATTTCAAGACATCAAAATCAAAGGTGATCACAAACGAATCTAGAATAGATCCAAACACTAAGCTTCCAAAGATTGTGAAGAAAATTCCTATCCACTCACCAGTACCTATTAACAGGTTTTCTAAGCTAGTGAGATGGGTATGCGAGAAGATCACTTATCATGAAATGATATTTTGTGTTGATAAAGAGTTTAGAATTGTTGATCCGATTAACTTGCTAAAATTCAGAAAAGATGATTTAATGAAGCTTCAAGCATGATCAATTGATGTTGATGAATCAGTTCACTTTGTAACAGCTCAATTCAGCTGGATGATCAACAAGGCTCTAGAGAAGAAAATGTATGCTTATGGAGGTGATTATAAGTGTGCTGATGTAGATTTTTGATGTTTTGATTCGTCGAGCCTCTAGGGAGATTGTAAAAATCAAACCAAAGGCTCAGGAAATCAAAATCTCATCATGTGAAAACATGGAGATCCTTGCGAAAACATGAAGCCAAACGAGAACTTTAGTGGTGCAAGAACATGGTGGCAGGGGCGAAAACTTCATAGCTTAGTATATATAGTTGTTCTAAAGCTTGCATTGTAACACTTATCATTTTGTCATATTTTATAAAGCTTTGAGCATCACTTACTTGTTGATATTAACTTGTATAATCATATTCACTATTACAATTATCATTCATTCCGCGTTTTATGTATTGATATCGTGTTATTGTACTTCTTCTAGGATTTTACATAAGATATAAGATAAAACTAATAACCTTGATCATATGCCAAATGAATAATAATCCTTGTGGATCTCATGGACGTAGTTGACGCTTGTCAAGATGAGTTTGGAACATTACATAACTGAAGTTAATATATTAATTGTAAATGTAAAATATCTACCTAATAATTCTTTACATGTGATGACACATGATATTCCTACAAACCCTATCATCTTAGTTTTTCCGCTCAAACTATTTATTACATTTTAAAAAGTCAAATAACAAATTTTTAAATTTTTCTCCTTCTCTCTTTATATTATAAATCCATATTCTTTTTTAATCATTAACTTCTTAAAAGACAATTTATCATAATTAAAACTAAGTATTTTTATTAAAAATCTACTTTTTTAAAATTAAAATTGTCTAAAACAATGATTTTTATCTAAAACTGCCAAACATTTTTAAATTATGAAATATGTTAAAGTCAATCTTTTTAAAAAAATAAAAGTTTTACATAAAAATACTTTTTACAGAACAAACCCATAGTTTCTAAATAGTGAGATATTGATAAACAAAATGAAATTTTTTCAAACCAATAACTTTTTAAAACGAAAATTTTAAGAATAGTAAAAGAGTTTTATCAAATAATCGAAGTACCTTATTATTTAACGTTTTACAGTTTCTAACTCTTCGTTAATAAATATTTAGTATCTTTTTTCTTATTTAATCCGTGTAATACACGGAATAAGAATCTAGTAAAATATAAAAAAATACTGAAGATATATATCAAACGAACCCGAACCACACCTTCGCGGCTTCGCCACATAATCACATATAATACAAGAAAATGCTTTCACCAATCATGGGTCATGGGCCCTTGTTGTTGGGTTGATGGGAGAGCAAAGCCCGTTGATTATAATTAAATTGCCATACCTATTGGGAAGTTGAACACGATATGGGCTAAACTTAGACCAAAAGTCAAAGCCCTTTAATATTCGTCGTCTTTGCTTTTTGTGTCGGAAGTAGACATGATTGTGGATCATACATGATACCCTCACCCTTAAAGTCATTTTACAGATGTGATTTTCTTTTCTTTTTAATTATTCTAATATTCTTTTTTATAGCTTTTAGTATATTAGAGTTTATATAAATTTGTATATACATATAAAGCAAGTATACTTCTATATTTCCGTATAAGTTTCTATCGTTGATTGAATCATGTACATAAAGATTGTTTTTCTATCTTGGCACATATGCTTATATTGTTAGAAATTTGATTTTTCATGCGTAGTTTTTGTTGTAATACGAGAACTTTATGGAAATTATAGCAACACTTTCATATATCAAGACATAGTATCACATTATATCTTGAAATTATAATAACACTCATCTTAGGGATAGACATGTAATGTTCGGTTGGTGCAAATTTTTTCTGATAAATCTAACTAGGTGTTATGCGCAAACACGAGTTATGCATCTTAAGGACGGGAAATCGAAGCAGAGAAAATCAATCATTATAGCCACAACCTAACTGTTTCATCACCTTGTTATAGGAGACAACATAATCGTCGGAGCGCGGTTTAGAACAAATGGTCGGTTGCGATTGTACACCGGAAACAGCTGCCAAAGAGCAACGGACTCCATTTTCGGGGTCCCATCACAACCACTGGAAAAAAAAAAAACAAAACACAACCATATTGTGTATTTTGTAAATGGAAGGTAACGTCCATTTTGTGATCAAATACCTCTTTACCGACCATCAACAACATTCAATGAGGTTATTTGCAGGCTTAGAAAAACAACCATGTTGTGGCTGCAATCTAGAGGATTGCCATGCCTAAACAACCATGGTTTTTGTATGTTTAGCATCATCGCCCACATATAGTACGTACCAACCATCCATACTTTACCTCATGGCTCAAACATGTTTTAACATGTCGTTATTGCCAATAATGTTCAGCAGCAAACTCTTAGATAAGCAAACATCACCATCACAGAAGAAAAACACAAAACAAATAAAAAAATCTATAAAGAAAATCCACAATGGTGACAAACCCAAAATAATATCTAACAGAAAAACCAAGAGTTTGTATCCATAGGCTCTCAGATGCACCAACAAGCATCGTCATCAAGCAAACTCGAAAAGCATACACCCAACCAACGGGAGGCGAAAGGGCAACAGACCCACCCCATCGTCACCATAAAGAAAAATTCAAATCTAATTCGGACTAAATCAAGCAAAAAAGGGAGACCGACATGCAATCCAACACACAGAGCTCAACACCATCACCATCGCCGTCATCAATCAACGACCACGTTGATCAGATCTAAACCTCTCTCACTAAGAAACGGAGAAACGACAGCCAAGTCAGAGTAGCCGCCGACTCCACGACCAGTTGGCCAAATCTAAACCTCTCTCAACCACAACACACAGGAGGCGGAGAACGATAGCCAAAAACCCAGAGATCTCTAGCCACCCTCACACCCCCATCTCTCTTTCTACAAATCATGAATGGGGAAGACTAATGCTTAATAACAAAGAAATCAGCATCAAAAGTTATACGAACAATATAATAAACAATACATTACTATTTATTTGTTTGGTTTTTGAACATATAGGAATATTTATAATATTGGTTGCAAAAATCAATTGTTGAAAATATAAATAAATGTATATTTTTGAAACATATTAGTTTAGTATGTGGTAAGGGTTCGAATGAAAAAAGTGTTTATGTAAAGAGTGTAAAAGAATTCTTAACAATCAATTATTTAATCAATGGTTGATATGATATTATAAGAAAAAAGTGTTAGAGAGTTATGTTAGTCATAGTCACGTTTGTTGACTTTTTTTAAGTTACCCTACTTTTTTAAAACGCTTATAACTTTAAAAGTTACACCATTAAACAAGTGTTTTTTTTTTTTTCAAAACAAGTATAGTATTAATATATATATATATATATATATATATATATATATTATATATATATATATATATATATATAAGTTAAAAAAATTGTCATTATCTTTTGCTCGTCATGGGTGTCTTTTTTGTTTCTTTTTTATTGTGTTTTTCTGAACACTATTGTTTTGTTTTAAATAATAAGTTTTAAAAAACACAATAGTGATTAATACCATTGTTTACTTTAATATGTAGAACACAAAGATAAAATAACAAATGTATATAACACAATAAAAACAATGATAACATAACACAAAATGATATAAAAATAAAACACAATAATGAATGTATCATTATGTTTTGTTTAACACAATTGTGTTTTTCTAAAATGATTGTTTTAAAAAAAATTGGTATATTATATAAATAATGATAAATTTATATAATACATATAAACAATGACAAAGATAACATGAAACGATGTAAAACATAAAGCATAATTTTGAAAAATATTAGACATAATGACCTGATATATTAGACATAACGACCTGACGTATTAGAAAAACTGATATGATGTATTTGACATAATGACTTGACGTATTTCATCGGATATCTCATCCCAAAAATTCAACCGTTACCGTTGACTGCTGCCCAATGGTTTAATTAACTATTACCCCTTTAAAAAGTAAAAAAAAAAATTTATATTAAAGTAAAATAAATAAAACAAACACTATATATTTCACTTAGACCTACATTCTTACACATGACTTCTACCCTCTAAACTATATACTCTTTAAACAATATGGAATCATCATTTCGATTAGCGAAAAAAACAACTTAATCCGAAAGGCTCGTCAAAAAAACTAAAACATCACAATCATATTCTTAACAATTAAACCCATTGACATTACCGCATATTATTCACAATTCCAAGCACCACCATACTACAAATAATACGCACATTTTCCTATGTCACAACTATAATAATAGAGTTATAATGTGGTCAAGCCCTTCAAGGGCTTGATTATAACATGTAAAAATAAGTTATTGATGATAGGTGTGACTCTATATATCAATTACTTTTTATTAGTTAACCCTCTAAAAAGATGTGTTATATATTTTTTTTTAAAGGCAGAAGTATTATTCAGGGAAAAAAAAAACTAGCAAGTTGTTAATTTGTGAGCATAAATACAAATGGGCAACAACGAAAAAAAGATTACAACATAACCAACTAAATTTGGGATTTAATCCATTCAGACCATTCAAGCTAGTACGCTTCTCACCTATTTTTCACCCACAAGAACCTCGAGCATTTTAAATCTTCGAATAAAGCATTTTATATATGAAGTTATATAGGAAGAAAGTGGGTTAAAACATATTTGAAGCTCGTGCATTTTTATACAAGAAGTTATATAAGAAGAAAGTGGGTTAAACATAATAAAAGAGAAATTTTAAACACAATCATTGACGGAATAATAACATACATTCTCATAACTATAAGCGCATGTTACCAACAATCATTAAATCTTAGCTTCCTTAAGAAGTCTCTAGAGACGATTAGACTTGCCACGAAACTTAATTCTTTATTCCTTAAACCAAAATAATTATACATTTCTTGTTAGAAAAAATAAAAATTACGTTTATAAAATTTATTTGGATGTTCATGAGGGATAAAAAGACAAATCTGTTTGTATAGAAATAGCTTCTAACAGGTAAATTTCAACTTCAATAAAAAGGGTATTGCTTTTGTTGTTTTTTTTTTCGCCAATGATGTTTTGGTCTAGTGGTTCATCGGGAGGTGGGAGGCTTTGCCTTTTGTAGAGGTTTAAGATTTAAACCTTGATATTGACGAATATTACTAACTTGATAATACTAACAAGTAACAACTAACCAGTCGTTTAAAAAAGAATTGTTTTTATGAGGAGTTTTTATTCAAACTTCTTTTAATAAAAATAGAGAGTGCATGTTCGGTATAGTAGTTGTAATGTCAACCAAGTCACAATTTCACGTAGCAATCTAAACGTCTAAAAATCCTCCTTGATTGGCGTGATAAAGAAATTCCAATACAACCAATAAGTTTGAATATATAATTATATGCATGTTCATCATTAAATTAGAAAGAAAAATTTTCATGTAAGCGTAAAAGGTGGCCTAATCTCGTTATTTATTGATTATCATTGATCCGATAACTCATAACAGAGGCGGCCCGGGCGGGCTTTCACTGTCCGATCTCCTCGAAGGACTGAAATTTTTTCAAAAAATATTATATTATTATGTAGGTATATGTTTATCAAACAAAAACTATAGAAAAATAACAAAACCCAATTAAAATTTAATTATTTTAATCTATTAAACCTTAAAGCATGTACTTTAAAACTTATAAACTTTTAACTTTTAGTTTAACATTCTTGAGTTTCTTGTTTAATCTACCTGCTTAACTTTTTGATGATTCTTATACTTCTATATGCAACATTTTAAATTCAAGAACCAATATATAGAAACTATCTCATGTTCTGTACATGATAATTCATTATGAAACTATTGTATGCCAGTGTGATTTATGGTTAATCTTATGATTTAGTTACATACATATACTAGATCGATCTTGTTTAAAGTAATAACTTGAATGTCTTAATCCTTAATGAAAATCAATCAATAAAAAGTCTTAAAAACTTTGTTTCAAACTCAAAGGACTAAAATTACGCATATGTAAATTCAAGGTTACTTGTGAATTTTTTTAGATCTCATACTTAATTATTCATTAAAATGATTTTTATTTATATTATTAAAAGAAAATAGAAAATGTGAGGATATATTTAATTAAACACTAAACAAATGAAACCTAATAATTATCTAACCTAATAAACCTTATGATTATCTTCAATATAATCCTAGTCAAAGTCCAACAACGAATCCATTTTTTTCTCACAATTCCTCAATGCTCACCATTCCTATGATTTCAAGAGGCTTCTAGGCAACCAAAATAGTACCTAACATCTTTTCTAAAGTTCTTAGTTCATAGATTTCTGATTTACTAAGTTTTAATCGTTTTGTTTCTTTGATTGTTCGTACTTTTTCAACTTTGTTTTATCAAAATTCAATCAAAACTAGATTAAATCAATGATTTCATAACATGTTTATATATTAATCATAGATCTAATATGGAACCATCAAATAAGCATGAAATCATCAAAACTTAAACATATCAAACCAGAATTTTTGGATTTTGACAGATTCGTAGGCCAACTTCAAACGATGACTTTACCTCCCTTATAACAAATCTTTTTCAATGTTTCTTATTTTTAAATTAATTTCAGAGTCTTAGCTTTCCAATCATATAAATAAGTCTTTTAACTCATTTACTTGACACCTTAAGCAGGCTGCACATGTAAGTGAGCGAAAATGTCCAACACTATCAAAAACCTAAATTTTGTAACTCAAATATTTTCATGCATATAAGATAAAACAATTATTTTTCTTTATAGATAATCAATATAAACATATTTTAAACAATAATAATCCAAACTTTAATGATTCTTATAAATATCTAGCAACCTCGAATCATGTTTCTAGTAGAACTTTTCGTATTTTCAAAATTGTAACCCTGCTACTATTTAGTTAATTCATTCCAATCCTTGCTAGACTTATAGTTAAACTTTGGTTCTTATAATTTTTATATTTACCAAACACACATTTGACTTGGTCTAGTATACATTTAGAATTATTAATCGGGTATGTATATATTTGATAATCAAATGATTTTTTCTAAGAAAGATAGTAATGTATAAATTCCTAAGCAAGGACCCGTAACTCTTACTTGGGAATCCTCATTGCTTGAGGTTATCCTCTTGGTTGATCTAAGATTCTAGTATACAACGACACTTAAATTATATACAATAAAAACCCCTCAACCTCTTTGCGCTCTAGTAAAGGCTTCCACTCTTACAATTTTATACTATTTTGGGCTGAAATGCATGCTTGTTCAAAAGCTTTATGACCATGTTTACGATTATATGCGTTAGTGAATTTTCATTAACTATTTTGATAAAGTTTGCATCTGGAATGTCTATGCTCACTGTTTATGAAATGAATGATTTATGAAAATAGTTTGCGAGTTAGTAAGGTTAAAATGTATATCAAAGTTCACATGTATCTATGATAAATATAGTTTATTGATGAAATATGTTCTTTCTTACAAAGTTCCTCTGATAGGTTAAATGTCATGTCTATATCTTTCACGTGTATTTATTTAAGTGAAATATAAAACTGACCGGTTAACAGAATTATAAATGTTTATGTCATGCATGGCCTAAGTAGATAGATGAAATAAATGGATGCAGGACCGTTGAAGGGGGTCAATACAATCAGTCTCACAGTGAGAAGAAACTAGAACACTTAATATATCAAATAGGGAACTGGAACTTTAGAATGACACTAAGAAACACAAGCAAGTGAAGAGACAAAGATTAAGAACAACAACTCAGAACGGTTTTCAAGGAATAAGTATATTGCTCTCAAGTTTTTTTTATAAGTGTTATAAAGCATATTTTAAAATACACGGACCTGAGATACTTTATACTACATCCTACAGCCGGTCATACTTTGAAGGCAGCTGGAAACACTAATCTAGACAACAAGATCAATGTAAGTCAAAAGGCAGATTGCCTTTTCACTAGTGACTATGACATGCGATAACTCACTAGATAATATATTACAAAGAGGATAAAAGTACATAAAGTAAAAAGTTACAGACACAAAAACCATAATCTACAGTTTCTTAAAGAATGAGCCTTTTCACCAACTTGTAAGTTGGTGAGTCTTCAGAGTTGCAGCAGAAAATTGGTCAGCTTTCTAAAAAGGTAAATCAAAAAAAGCATGTCTTCTTTGTCTTCGGAAGAAATCAGTCTTCTATCTTCATGGCTTCAGAAGACTTTGTCCTCTAAGCTTCGGAAGACTTCATCTTTGTCTTCGGAAGATTTGGTCTTTGGCTTTGGAAGATTTGGTCTTTGGCTTTGGAAGATTTTACACTTAGAGTATTTTCTTTGCAGTGTGTAAAACTTCCGAAGTAACTTCCACCATGCACAAAGTGCATGCATGCAGGAAGCACCTTAAGTGTTTTGGGTGCATCAGCCTTTTTCATATTCCTTATAATGGATATGGAGTCTTGTATTAGTGTTTAGTTCATGTAATCAAGCCTAGTATAATTCTTATGACAACGTCATGACCCGAGTCATGACTGTTATAAGAACAATATGGGTAGTCTCTTTGTGGCTTGTCAAGGGATGGTTGTTACAGCTAGCTTTAAGTCTATGAGGGGTGATGACCACTCTTGGGGTGAATGTGACTGCTGATGGTGTGCTGTCGGTCTATGGACAGAGAACCATAGGGGTAACGTATTGTCACAATATATGGTGTCGGTCTATGGATAGAGAACCAAAGGGGCAACAATATGTTACTATATGCTTATTCAGTTTTTTTATGAAAAACATCTAAATGTTTAAAAATGTTATCTAAATATATATAACACTAGAACTCATTCAATGTAACTGACTTTAAACATGCATGTTAGTTTGTTTCAAGTATTCAATAATGATGGGATGTTCACCTTAGTATGGAATGAAGCTTACCCGCATCTTGAGAATTGACATCCCATTGTTAAAGCTTTACATAGACATTTATTTTTAGTAGAATGTATTTGTTAATTGGATGTTTGATGTTCCACTACTATACATTAAAAGGTTTTTAGTTTATGTACCATATGTCTGTTATGATTTTCTCCAACTGTAGGGCTTTGGAGTTTTGGGGCCTTACATTACATAAAAAAATTATATACTGTTAGTCTGACCTCCTGTGTCAGGGACTTAGACGATAGAGCATTCGATCACTAGGAGTGGTTGTGAACTTATGTATAAAAGTTTAAATACTTGTGTTTGGGAATTGTTTGTTGATGCAAGGTTGCTACTGAGTTGTTTGGCCCTTAGGGCTCTTCTTTTAAGATCCATAAAAGGATTTTTGTGAGACTCACAAATCTAGTTAACATATCTACTATAGGATCAAGAGATCTGATGTACTACGTACAATAGGCTCAGATACCAATTATTGGTCCCAAAGCATCTTATATGAACGTTTTGTATTCTGTATGTGTATAGACGGGTGTTGGTGATTGTATAAATCATGAATGATTGAATAGAGCACAAGAACAAAAGCTCTTCAAATATAAATTTCATATAACGAATAGGAGATTATAATACATGAAACAACAGAGGTAAAAAAACAATAAGCACCATCTTTGAAATTTTTATTATAGAGGAATCTTCTTTGGACTGTATTAGGGTTTTTATCATTTTCACTTAGCCTTTGTGGTGAAGGCTAGTATTTATTGAGCTTCTTTTTCCTATCACTAATAATTAGGAAATTCTTGATTGGCTAACATATCCTGACTTTGTGAGGCCTGATAATAGCTTCATTAGGGTTTGTTTGTCTTTGGTATCTCTAAGATACCTCTTATGGTTCAAAGACTCTAAATCACTTTTGAGTGAAAAATTTCTAAGTATACTATTACAGTTAAGTCGACAAATCTGTATAATGTTTTGAAACTAACACGTTTTCACCTTCTCTCGACTAGCTCCGTCCTTCTTCTTCTAGATTTCTCACCGAAGTTATCTTCTTCGGAGGTCAAAACAAAGTGGTAAAACGTGATCTAAAGCCCATCAAGCTTGCTAAATATCAATTAAGCAAATATGTTTTCGACTTATTATATTATTATGGTTCTTATATACTTTGATGGGGACGGTTACTATACAAAATGTTTTTTTTGTGCGAATATACGAAGTTTAGGGGTGGAATTATCATGCAAGAACAAATAATAATGACAAAGAACAAGTAGTAATAACGTAATGCGGACCACAATCGCTTGATATTATCATGCAGAGATGGAATTATCACGTAAGAATACCTTCTTGTGTAATAATTACATCTTTGCGTGATGATTTCATCTTTGCGTAATTAATTCTTACACTTGTTTTTAATTCCACTCGTAATATTCATTCTTGCGTGATAACTTTGTACGTTTCGCACGAAAAAATCACTTTGTACCGTAACATTTCTCTGCATTTAATAACATGCATTACTTTAGATAGAGGTTGTGTATTGTGTTTAAATAGTTTATGATCTTATCATCGTAGTTAAACAATTGTTCATAGATGGGCTATAAGGGTGGCAAGGTTCATTTTTGTAATTGTATTGTGAAGTATAATACACGCATACATTGACTTTTTATTTTCTATCTTCATCTCTCTAGCCGGTTGGGTGGTTATCTGTCATTTTCCTTTTAAAACACAGATAGCTCGTTTCACGTCTTTTCTTGCTTATTTTTGCATTTTTTTAATTTTTTCTTTGTAATCAAATGGATAAGAATATAATTTCACAAAAGTTGATCAGAAATGATATATACCATCGGCTAGATGGTAACCCAGTTTATATTGATGCCTGTTAACATGAAACGGACATATGGGGGCAGTTCCATTCAAACTTGCATGAAGAGTGGAGATTGATTGAGAACATTAATGTCGTTAGAATCGGCTACCAAAAAATCACAAATCTTGTGACGCCATGAATTCGAGAATCACTGTTGGACCATCGTGATCACTTCGATGATATTGTTCTCGCAAAAGCATAGAACAATTTTTCTATTCCCAATGAGTGCAATCAATGCCAGCAAGCATACCTGGAAGACCATGTCTGTATTGATATGCGTCGTACAAACTAAAAGGTAGTTAATAACATATTTTTAGATATTCATAATATAAAAAATGTTTGTTAAAATAATTAAAATAATGAGATTATCAAAAAAAAAAAAAAAAAAAAAAAAAAAAAAAAAAAAAAAAAAAATGAGATTTTCAATCGATCTCCATACAGCTAAAAAAACGCGTGTACCCTAATATTATATTTCACTATTTTCCCAACAGTTACTTATATTACAGCTATAGACGTGTTACATCAAACATTTCCTTCTACTTATACATTTTAGTTATTAAAAGAATATAAAATTTTTATTTCTCTAGTACAGATATTTTGACATCAGATCCGAATTTATTTGAGGCTGGTTTGTGATTCTTTTACATGTGACCATTGGGCATGGGAGAAAATAAAATAAAAAATAGCACATGGTTTTAATATTATAATTTTAAAGGTTACGTAAATTATATTTAAATGATAAAGTTTATTTACGAACCTTTTAGTATTTTATTTATTTTCAAGTACTACTGTAAATTCTAATATTTATATCTGTATTATTTAAATGTTTTAATAATTTTTAGAGGTGGGTTTTCAATAGAACATATTTAAGAAACTTTAAGTCTGGTAAAGTCCTAATTCTTTGAGATTAAGTTAATGAACACATAATCAGCACAACTAACATTAAGATCAGAGCAAGATTATATTAATTTATATAACAGAAAATGGTAATATCAAATATAATCATTTAAAATACTTAAAATCTTATAATTCAGACATTTTGTTACATATTTATAATATAACTATTGAATTATTTTCTGTTACACTCCAAGCACTATCATATTATGATATGAATAATAAAAACAACTTTTATGAATAGTCATAATATAATATGTTATATTTTATACTTTATAATAATACTCAAAGTTATCTCTTTATATTATATTATATTTTATGTCTTTGAATAGTCAATACAAAATGAAAACGCGTAGGCAGGTTTCATTAACAAATCTAGCTGGCTGTTGCAGGATCCCACTTCCACAGCCTGGAACATTATCTCAACCACTTGGGTTTGGACCATTATTATTGCAAAATACCAAATCTTTAGAAATGTACAACTTTCAATGCGCAATGTACAAGTTATCGTAACACAAATATTTGTATTTTGTTATACCTGGAGTAAAGTACAACTTTAAAAGCACAATGTATGTTACAAACTTACAATTACCTTCTGACTCGGAAAGTAACCTTTGTACAAGTCATAATACAATTTAAGCAATATAGATTGTAATGCATTTAATGCATATGGTACAACTATCTAATGCAGCATCCGATCAAGCAACCTAAAGATTACAAATTGGCCATGATCAACATACAAAACAAGAACAACATGCTTCAGTTTAATTTAACCTTTCAGGGAAAAAAAATGAATAAATATCAAGAAAACTCAGTGTGTGATCTATCGGCAATCCATCGAGTCGAATGAGTCAGCAAAACCTGACGGTTTGGAGGGAATACTCGACTGCGTGAACGACATATCAAACGTTCTAGAAGTACCCTCGTCAGCTTGCCATCTTGAAGGGCTTGAGGAAGGCTCATATGGAGGTCAATTCCATACCCATCTTCTTCTTCGGGCCGAGAAGGTTTCCATTGTTCAACAAGTGGGCCAACACGTTAACCGCGTGACCCATGTCAGGTCTTTGAAACGGTTCACGGGCTGTGCAATGACCTGCAAGCTCGGCTACCTTTGAGATGCTATCAAGTGTTTCTTCGTCTTCGGTTTCGAGAGTTTGGTCAATAGCCTTTAGTATGTTTTCCTTTGAGATTAGGACTCTCCTGAACCATGTCACTAAATGACACCTTTCGTCGGGCAAGGTCTCGTCTAGAGCTTTTCGGCCTGTTATCAACTCCATCAACACCACACCGAATGCAAAAACGTCCCCTTTGTTGTCACTCTCCCCGTAGCTGTTATCAAGAAAAACCATCAAGTTTTCAGATTTTGGGTTTTACAGTCTCCTTAGCACTAAAAGTCGCAAATCTTGAAACAAATTTGTATAAAACTTGTCTTTTTAAATGTTTGATCAACACAAATCCACAAAACTATCAGTATTTGGGTTTCCGCAGGACCTTTAACTCAGAAAGATTACAAATCTTAAGCCAAATGTGTAAAAGACTTGCACTTTATTATTAGTTTGGTCAAGAAAGTTTACAAAATGATCGATTTGGCCTTTACAGTTGCTTAAGGCCAAAGATCACAAATCTTGAAGCCAATGTTTAACCACCCTCTGTTTGAAGTAGTTTGATCAAGAAAATGCCAAATGATCAGATAGCTTCAACAGACCGTTTGATCGCAAAAGATCACAAATCTTAAATTCAAATGTGTAAACGCCATCGCGTCTTTGTCTTTTTAGTTATGTACTAAAGAATATTGCCAAAGAAATTTCGGCTTTTAAAGATTCTCTTGAATGCCAAAAGATCAAAAAGCTTATGAAACCATGTGTAAAACCTTTGTCTTTTCAGTTGTCTGATCAAAAAAGGTCCCAAAATGATCAGATTTGGCTTTCTTTCAAGTTTTTTTAACCTCAAAGATCACAATCTTGAAAATAAATTATTGAAAGTTCGTGTTTTTAGCTGTTAAAAAGCAAAAGTTATATCTAATTTCAGTTTCTTTACTTTCTCTATAACAAACTATCACAAAACATGAAACCAATGAGTAAAATTTGAAACTTCAAAGATTAATAATCTTGAAACAAGAAAGTACTCACCAGCATACTCGGGTGCAAGATAACCGAAAGTTCCAGCAAGTCTGGTCTCTACTGAGTATTTCCATCAGGAGCATTTTTAACCAATCCAAAATCAGCAACTTTAGCTCTCATGTCATCACCAAGAAGGATATTAGACGGCTTTAAGTCACCGAATAAAACTCGACTGTGCCAGACTATGTAAATACTCAACCCCGCGTGCCACATCCAAAGCTATCGAAACTCTTTGTTTCAACTAAGTGGAGGGGTCTTATGCTTCCATTCAAACAAATGCTGACTCAAAGTTCCTTGAGGCATGTACTCATAGACCAAAAGGCGCTCATTGCGATCAATACAATAGCCCAAAAGAGCCCCAAGTGCCTGTGTCGAACTTTTGTCAGAACCGCAATTTCAGCCTGAAACTCATTCAACCTTTGGTCCCCATGACACCCGACTCCATCTTTTAACGCAATCTTCGTTCCATCGTGTAACTCACCTTTATAAACACCCCCAAATCCACCTCTTCCAAAACATTATCCTCACTAAAGTTATTCGTCACTTGTCGAAGAACTTGAATGGAAATCGTAACATTCCCACCTTCAAAAACATGCATTTCACTATGATCACCACTGCTCTGACTCTGCAACTCACTAAACCGCCACCATAACCATTCGAGCTACTTCCCACAACACTCGGCTTCACCAACTCCTTACCAACTTCCACATTTTCACACGATCAAACTCTGGTGCCTCTTCTTAGCACAACATTTGTAGAACACAAACAAAACAATCCCCATGAAAACAACAACACACCATGACAATCCCCACAATCATACCAGCAGTAACAGATGGACCTTTGGATGAACCCGACGAGCTTCCACCCGAACCACCCGAGCTGGGTTCAGACCCAGGCGGTCCATCTGGTCCACTCGGGATAGTTTGACCCAAAAGGGGATTACCATCATGCAAAAACTTCACACTTTTTGCGAATTCGGGTATAGGACCAGACAGATTATTATTAGACACATCAACAGTTGCAGATTGGGGATAGATGTCAACACTTAGGGATCGAACCAGTGAGATTATATCATTCAAGATAAAGTTCTTAACGAAGTCAAATTAGCCAACGCAGGCGAAATGGTACCTGAAAACTTCCGTTTAGCAAAGTTCAAAGTGGTGACATTCTTCTTTGAAGAATCACATGAAACAAAGGACCACGTTTGACAAGCATCATTATCCTTCCAAGATTCAGCCAATGTCATCGGAAATCCACCAGCTCGGCGACCTCAAGAAGTGCAGTCACCTGCGGATTACAAGGTCCAGGGGTCGGTAAACAGAAGCTATTAGAATCAACACCAAGATCAGCTTCAACCCATCACGAAACACAGGCAATGCACCCTGCAATTCGTTGTTTTTCAACGTGATGTGGCTAAATTAGGGAGAGAGGTTAAAGATGGATGAACTAATCCGGTGAATTGATTATCCCTCAGCTGCAAATCGAACAACTTAGTGCATTTCGACAGATCAGGGATAGCTCCGGTGAACGAATTAGCCTGCAACCACACTTGATACAACTGTGTCATAGAAGAAAGAAGCACATCAATGGTACCCGAAAGCCCCGATTTCTGATTGTTTAACCACAGGTTCTGAATCTCCGACCACGAAGCTCTTGGGCAAACTCCGGTGAGATCGTTGTACGACAGGCGGAGACTGCAACTGCAAATTGGGGAAACTGTCGAAGATATCCGGAATCGAACCTTTGATGTTGCAACTACTCGCTTGAAACAACTGCAAGTTGCTGCTTTCAGTCAGATCACGGGGTAATTCCCATGGGGACAGATTTTCGTTATCGGAGATGCTGAAAGTTTGAAGATTGGTGAGACCCAGAAAGAAATCAGGTGGGATTGAGGTGAAATTGTTGCTATCGAGGAACACTTCTTCAAGATTGGTGAGATTGGCCAAGTGGGTAAGTCGCCGGAGAGTGAGTCTTTTGAAGCGAGAGGGTTTTGAGCTGTGAGAGCTGGTTGAGGTCCGGCGGTAGGGTTCCGGCGAGGGATCTTGAGGCGAGATTGAGGGCGATGACGCGTTGTGAGTTGTCGCATTTGATGCCATTCCATGAGCAGAAGTCGGACCCTTGCCAGTTGGATGGGGCGTTGGAGACGGTGGTGCGGAGGTTGGACATGACGGCGGCGTCGTCGGCGACGGCGGAGGAGAGGAGGAGGAGGACGGCGGCGATGCAGAGGAGGAGACGGTGGTTGCGGTGGTGGTTGGCATCTTCATGTGCCATTGTTGATGGTGTACAGAGTGAGGGTATGGTGGGGTTGAAGAGACCATATATGAAGAAAGACAGATGTGTGTTGTTTGATTGTTTTATTTTTTATATTTTTTGTTTGGAAAATAGTTGGTTTGTGAGGGATTTTTTTATTATTTAGAGGGTGTTTTATGAAAGAAGATGTGAATATTTGCACATTGGATTCCTGTTTCAGAAAGGCTGGTTTTGAGATTTCCTTTACATGTGGCCACTGGGATTAGAGGAAATAATAATATATGGAGACACAAACGGTCTTGATGTTTTCTAAAGATTAATTCAACTTACACATTCATAGAGGGTTAAAATCTTATAGATGTGATTATTGGTATGATGTTTGTAACAATAAGGGCATGTGGAATGGATCGGGAAGCAGTCAGAAAAAATCGGGGTTGGTGGTAATACTGTGCCCCCGGTTCGCTAATAACAAACCCAGAGAGAATTCATTGGGCTTTACCGACTCAACCCTTCAAATATTTGACTGTTGTTAGTGATCGTTGGACGTTTTAAAAAATAATAATAACAATAATCTTTTTAACACAATTTTTGTGCAAAACTTTGTTTATAAGAACGTGTAGGGTTTCACAACTGATTAGTGACACAGTACTATGTTAATAATCATTCAACATTTCAACCCCAAAGTTCCGAAGAAGGTTTCGAATGAATAAAGACCTGTTTTAATGATCGTCGGTCAACTAAAAACGAATTTTGAGTTTTTTCGAACCACTTTCTAAGCACGGGGTCATCGGAGTTTTACTTCTCTACGACAATGCATTTCGGCAATATGGCAACTAGCATATGGAAGTTTTCTACACTCGCTTGACAAGTATTTAAATATGTCTGAGAGAACATCACGTAACTGCATGTAACACTTTTGTGATGCTATTATAACTTTGTATTGAAAGAATATCTTTGAAGATCAAGGTACAATTATTATATGCCGCAATGAGCAACGCCATGGTTTTTGGGAAATTGAATAAGTTAGATTGTACGCATTGTACTTGGAAAAATTATCGAATCGAATGGCGAAGATAATACATGATGGTGATCACAAGCATCCAACGATAATGCTTTAGCGATACATGTGCAAATTGTGGATTTAGCATGCATTTTTTGGGACTCCCGAAGCTAATAACAACATCAATATTCTAGACGGTCGCATTTGTTCAACGATGTATTAGTGGAACCGCCCCAAAGGTCTGTTTGTAGTAAACTATGTTGAATATAAATTTGGATACTATTTAGCTTATGTGATTTATCCAAATTGGACAATGATAGTTAAAACGTTATCGTTCCCACCAGAAAACAATCTTAAATTACAACGATTCAAAACATCGCAAAAACGGCAAGAAATGACATTGAATAAGCGTCTGGGGGTCTGAAAAGCTAAATGAAAAACACTTCAACAACCGTATAAACACTTCATCTATGAAGAATATGATATACTTTCACGTATACAATCCTCCGACCAATAAACCGGTAGAATATTTACTTTACATATGCGATTACGCATAACTCACGATAACATTCGAGCGGACTTATGGAGCATATTAAAAACATTTGTATCAATAAACCAAACAAACCATTAATATTATATTTTTCAAGATGTAATTTATTACTTTTATTTTAATTAATGAAGTTTGTTTTATTTTTATTGAATTTATTTAGTTATAAAAATTGAAATGTAAATACTAAAAAAATAAATTGAAACAATGGGGAACGGGGATAATTAGGATGTACAACGGGGAAAACAGGAAAAAATATGAAAACTAATGCAGCGCTGATATGTAATGAGTAAAACAGAACGGTTGTTAATGGCCTAAGTGTACGGGGTATATGCCACTGTGGTTGTAGCCAGATGATAAGAAA